>JAKSZP010001529.1:0-140296 GCA_022478985.1 Massospora cicadina
GCTGGGATCAGGTCCCTCAAATTTGACCTAACCGGCGAATTATTTGGGAATGGGCAGGTTAGTTCCTTGGGAACTGCCATCACAAAATTTGGCAGTGGGCCGAGTTGCTGTCAGTTTGACCTCGAATTCCTGAACCAAGACTCAACTACATTTCTGACAGTTGGTGTGACGTCATTTAGCCCAATGAGCGGTGGGAATCCCCCAAGGCCACCCCATATAGGGGTGGGCCCATTTGGTCAGGAACGGGTTTGGGACGCCTAACCCGCCCATGCTCAGTTGCTGGGTCATTTGTTTGGTCAATGGCATTGCATCAGGAGCAACACCCAATATGTTAGCAGGAAGCTGCCCATCAGGGTGATGCCTGACGGATTTGGGAGGGGAGAGATTTTTCTGATCATCATGTTAATCAAATTGCAACCACCGGGCATTCCAGCTGATAGATCAGTTTTCATACCTTTTTGGCCATTTAAAATCTGAGCATCAGGTGGATTGCTGCTCAAATTGGTTACAATCAATCTTATTTTGGCAATCTTGGTGCAGATTTAACTGATTCCTCATAACAGTTCTGCTGAGGTGAGTGTGGGTACTGGGAATGGGATCCAAAGTGGGAGAGCTGTTACCCAGCGCTCATCTACTACATGAGTGAGATCGCCCTGAGTAACAAGGGGTACAACCATCCACTTTGGTGCCTCTTTATTTGGAAATGGGAAGATGGCCCAGTCAACACCCAGGGGATGTTCCCCGGGACTTACAGTGCCACTCATGGTATAATATCATAAAAACTACTTTCTGTTCCACTTGGACTTACAGCTTTGCTGTTGCCCTCATGACCCATGAGCTAACTTTTTAATGTTTTCCAAAACTCTGAGCAATGTGCTAAAGTTTAAAACACATATGATATTAAGGTATAGTACCATAAAAATGATTAGTTGTGGTACTCTGACTAACAGATTTGCTATTGCCCTTGTAGCCAGAGAAGTTGTAGTATAACTCCAAATAATAAGTTCTATACTTTAAATAAGCTTACAAACTCAAGTAAACTGGGCATAAGCAACATGATCAAGTGCCTTAATATAAATCAAATACATTCTTTCAGAAAAGCTGATTTAATTGAAGTATAGTAGAGCTGAATTAAATATGTTTCAGTATAAGTCATCTATTAAAAGAGCAAACTCTTTTTAATTTTATAATAAACTAAAAGCAATATAAATAGTGTAATATTAGATAAATAATTAATTATGGTTAGATTATTTAGAATATTAAAAACTGGAAAAAACTCAGTATTATAAAATTTATTACCAAGCTATCACTTCTTGCTAGTATCCAATTATAGTAAAGTTAAATTTTAGTATCTAGAAAAATAATAAACCCTACCTTGATGATATTAGTAACTATATATGATAACGAATAGAATATAATGAAATCAAAAATAAAATTACTAACTTATATTGGATCTATTAGAAAGATTAAATCTTACCTTGAACCTAATAATAAATATAGTTAAAGCAGATAGTTTAAGCTGAGATTAAAATTATAACTTTACTAAAAATATTACCAAGCAGGAATTAAACCTCACCTTAAAAAGATGTTTATTATTATTTTAGATGATTACAGATGGGTAAATCAAAAAAATACCCACCAAAACTAATTTATCACCACCAAAGGCTTACAGTGAAAAGATATTAATCATTTCAGATCTCAAATGGTCATACTGAAGTCAAGCATCTAAAAAGCATCAAAATTAAAATACTATAGTTTATAAAATAAGTAAACTATCAAAAATTACTAAAAAAAGATATCAATGACTGCATCATATTGTGGATATTATACTGGAAGCAAACATCTAGTAAAGTAAAACATCAGTATATATAAGTAATGAAAGGTGTAAAATTATCAAAAGGTTTAAAACAAAATGAAATTAATTTACATATCAGACCTAAAATATGTATGCTTACCTTGATGATGAGACCATAATTCTGCAATTTAATTAAAGAAGTTATTTATAAAACTATATAGTTTTACTATATAAACTTTATATATTTTATTATTATGATGAATTAAGTTAATAGTTGTCTGGCCTACCTATGAACGTGTTTGCTATTTATAGATTAATAACATTGATAAAAGCATCAAATAATACATCTATAGTATAATAGTATAATAGTATTTCATACTTCATACTCATCAGTGGAGCTTAAATTTAGTATATATTTTATTGGTTAAAATTATGAGCAAGTTTTACAAATATAAAATTACAAATTGATTTAAAATATCTGGTATCAAATCATCTATATAAATGTTAAATATTTAGAATTGGAGAATTTTTTTACCTAATTTTCAGGATACTCTGATTATTCCAGAAGGGTCTACATTAGAGTGGGGTACATATTATTAAATTAAAACTAAACCTTTTCTATCAGATTAGACTTATTAGATAAAGATGGATTATATAATAGTAAAATTTATACAATTGGCTACAAAAATATAGACTAAAACTCTTTATATTAGTCTAAACTAAAGTTTTTTCTAATCATATTAGATTAATTTAATAACAATTACATATTATACTAATAGATTTTTCAAATGTTTATATAATAAAATTTAATTCTTAAAATATTCAATCTAAATAAAACTATACCAATCAGATTAGATCATTTAAATAACGTTAAAGCATCATTTATACTAATAAAGTTTATCCAATTGGATGCTTATGATATAGTTTAAAACCTTAAACTTTAGTTTTAGATCAAAACTAAAGCCATCTTAATCAGATTAGATTGATTGAAGTTAAATTATCATACTTATGAAATTTATCCAATTAACTGCATTTACTTTAGTTTAAAGCTTTAGATATACATTAAAACTATACTAATCTGATTAGATCAATTGATTATGTAAATCATACTTATAAATAAAATTTATCCAATTGACTGAATTTTAATACTTTTTATAATAAAAGTAAGATCAAAACTTACCATTTTTAATCAGATTAGATTAGTTAGGTTAAGTTAAAATCATCAAACATATAATTTATCCAATTGGCTGCATTTAATATATTTTAAAGCTCTAAATTTAGATCAAAACTTACCATTCTAATAAAATTAGATCAATTAAAAAACTCTAAATTTAGATTAAAACTTACCATTCTAATCAGATTAGATCAATCAGATTATGTTAAATCATAATAATTATAATTTTCTGATTGGCTGCATTCAATATAGTTTAAACTTAATTTTTAGAATCAGATTAGATTAATATGTAAATAAAGTTATGCTATTGCATTAAAAACGTAAATCTGATAGGTGGCATCAATCATATTTTATTGGAGAAGTGGAGAATATATTCTATCTATGGTGAATCTATTTTACAATATAATTTCAATACATTTTATCTATTCTATGGAGAATCTGCTTTAGTATATAACTAGCAGAGTTACTTGTGCTTCGCTATGGTGTCTGTAGAATTTCAAGTGATTTGAATTGATTAATTTGATTTTATATATAGTTAAGCAAGGGGAGGATACCCCAGTGGTAGAATAGGGACCTCTACCGCTGCCTCCCCAAGTTCAACTCTGGTAGAGGAACTTTGGGTGGGGACAACTATGACTGTGTTGGTGTTGTGCACCAATGCCCCAAACTGAGATAGAGAATAGCAAAGGCGGTCCATGGAGTTCCTGGCCTAGCATACGCTGCGCATGGAGGTTTTCCAGGTTTTATCCTCCCTTCCCATTTTCTTCACTTCCCTAATTGGTGCAGTATTATCCCCAGGTTGGGCCACCTCAAATAAAATAAAATAAAGCTTTAAATATACACTAAAACTATTCTAATCAGATTAAATTAATTGATGATGTAAATCATACTTATATATAAAATTTATCCAATTGGCTGCATTTATATTTTTTATTAAAAAATAGGTCAAAAACTTACCATTTTTAATCAGATTAGATCAGTTAGGTTAAGTTAAATCATCAAACATATATAATTTATCCAATTGGCTGCATTCAATATATTTTAAAGCTCTAAATTTAAATTAAAACTTACCATTCTTATCAAATTTAATCAATTACAAAACTCTAAATTTAGGTTAAAACTTACCATCCTAATTAGATTAGATCAATTAGATTATGTTGAATCATCATAAGTATAATTTTATCTGATTGGTTTCATTCAATATAGTTTAAAACTTAATTTTTAGAATCAGATTAGATCAATATGTAAATAAAGTTATGCTATTGTATTAAAAAGGGTAAATCTTATAGGTGGCATCAATCATATTTTATTGGAGAAGTGGAGAATATAATTTTATCTATGGTGAATCTATTTTACAATATAATTTTAATATATTTTATCTATTCTATGGAGAATCTTCTTCAATTTATTTGAGGTATGCTGACCAGGGGATGGACAGTACTGATCACATCACTCAAAACAGCAAAACAAACTACTAACCAAGTGGGAAGCAGAAACTGCTTAACCCACCATGGCAGAGGGTGAGGAGGGGTCAGGGGGTTGATTTTCAGAAAGAACCTCCTCAATCAAGGGGTGTTGGTTACAGTACTGGATCAGAGCAGAGAGCCAGGGCGTTGGGGCCTCTGCATAGTGGGGGCTGAGGTCAGCGTTCTAGGAGTTTTCCACTTCTGCATCAAGATAATGATGGGAAAGTGTTTTAACAAAAGCTGCAAGGAAAACTTCAGCTTCTTTGCGGGCTTCAGGAAGTTGGGTGAAAGGGGAGATACTGTGGCGGGTGATTTTGGTGAGGGGTTGAATGAAGCAAGCATTGCGACATTCATAACAGTAATTTCAGCATCATCAAATAGTTTTGAGATGTCACTGCAGGGAGATTCAGGGAAGTCGGGGGGGAAGAAGATGGTGGGCAGGCCATGCTGGAGCTGAGCCACTGACTGGGCCACCGTGTTGCATAGTTTTGGGCAATGAGGAGAGGCCACCGCAGCTAAGGTGAGCTGGTGGTCACTTTGGAAGGGGGCTGTATTGGGTAGAGGAGCAAAATGGCTCTATGGAGAATCTGCTTTAGTATATAATTTAATATAATAAGTAATAGTTTTATCTGGGGAGAATCTAGTTTATAGTATAATCTTAAATAAATTTATAAGCAGTTTTATTCATTATATTGGAAATTAAATAATATAATTTATATATGGAGTTTTTTATTTATATATTTATAGTGAAATAAATCTGATAGGCAGTATCATTCATGATTATTGGAAAGTTGGAGAATATATTTTATATAGTGAGAATTTAGTTTATATAATAATTTTTAAATACTCTGAATACTCCAAATGCATGCTCACCATTGAGGTGGGGGTCATAAAATGAGATTAAAACTTATTGGTTTGCTACAAAATAAACTTGGGGGTTGAAAAACTACCTTTATTTGACCTGATTGCCTAAATTTTGGATTAGAGTTTTCAAAAGCAAAACAATTTATAACATCATAAACTAAATTGAAAGCTACCAAACCCCTTAAAACAGCACTCCAAGCTTAAAAGGGTGCCCCCACAAAGAGGCACGCAAAATGAACTACCTAGCTGCATGTGAAGATTTACAATTATATTTGGGTTGGATCACCTATCAGCGCTCTACCTATTGATGCACCCAAGCAACCTCCATTCTCAACCTAAGGATTTTTTAATTTTGAATGGCAAAATCCTAATATAGATTTACCTCTCAGAGTCACCAAGGCGTTACTATTTAACAATATCAATTTATATCAGCTTTAGGATGTCGTGTAGATATTATACTCTGGCAATGTATTAATGTTCCCATGAACTACAATGGAGAGCTATCTGATGAATCTCCTACTAATCATCAGAAAGACTAATGCAACACCAGATATCATGAAACAAACCTTTATGCTGCTTTCCTGATTATCTAAGCTATACCTAGATTATGCCTATTAATCCCATTATCAAATCGTTTCCCTTTATTTTTAACTGATTTTGAAAAAGGAGGTTATCAATTTGACCTGTATGTATATTTTTTTCTATTTTTCTGTTTGTTTGCACATAACTCTGAAAATACTGGACCAATTTGGATGATCTTCAAAAATAAAGGATGCTCCAACTTAGGTCCCATTTTACTTTTGTAAGCATTGGTAAAGTATCTGCCCATTAATTTAGTAAGTATATCAAAATAGGCTCAGAAGTGATGGATACTTGTGGGACTAATACAACTCCAGATAAACTTAACTATGGCACCAGTGAAGCAATAGCTTTGAAGCACTTTTTATAAATGCCTCCTCTAGCATAATCTGGCTCAGCTTTTGGCTCTAAAAATGGAAGTACCATTTACCAAATGGTAAAAGCTTAAGAGCATGATAATATCTTTTAGCCGCCATCTAAATGCAACATTATTATGGTTACTGACTTACAGATTGTTTTTTTTACACAAATATTATCATATTTTCTATATAACTAATATCTACTATATAACAAATATATTTACTATATAACAAATTATTATCATGTTAATATATTTACTATATAACAAACATTATCATGTTAAAAATGACAGAGACCAAAGATTTATAGACTGTGGGGAATCAAAAGAGTGGACACAATGATGACATTGCAGCATCACGCGTTACCTAAAAGTTTCAAATGATGTCCAGCTAAAAGATATTATCATGTCAAAACTTTTTAAATTGGTTGTTCAAATCCTAGTGCAAGCACTTATGATATATGTCCTATGGCTGGAGGGTATGTTCAAATTTGGGCAGTATGAGATCATAGTGGGATGAGCTTAAATAATTAAAGATAACTATCATTTTTGCATAATTTGACCAATAACTCATCATAATTTGATAAAATTAACTATTTTAAATAGCAATCAATAAATTACCATAGATTGACTAATAAAAGCAAACAAACCTAATAAATTGAATTACTTTAGATGACAATCAGTAAATTCAGCATATGTTGACCAATAAAATCATCTAGGTATAATACAATGAAGTATTGTAGATGGTGATCAGTGAATTTAATATATTTTGACCAATAAAATCAACTAAATTTAATAAAATGAATTATTATATTTTTTTATAATATACTATTTATACCTTTTTTACTTTAATTTTACCATTTACAAATTTTGATTTCAACATATTGCATTTCAATTTTAACATTTCAATTTCAACACAAAATTTTTGTAATAAAATTAAATATAAAAATATTAAATCTAGAGGGGGTGGAAGGCGAGTCGGTAGGGCATTTGGCTACCAACCTGAAGGTTGCGGGTTCGATTCCCGCCCTTTGCACATCGATCGGGGTGCCAGCTGAAGGAAGCTATTGGCAGTTAGTAGGTATAATAACACGAAAACCTTACCCATGACGTAACCAGAAAAATCTGAGTCCCAATCTGGAGGTGAAAAAAACTTTCTACGACAGAGTTGACCCTGCTCAGGTTTCATGTTGATACTTTCTTTCTCTATTTTGGTAATGTCCATCCCCTGGTTGGCTTGCCTCAAATAAATAAAAATAATAATAATAATAAAAATATTAAATCTATTAAATATAAGAAAGATAATTATAAAGCATATTTTATTGATGAGCATAGGGCAATTCAGCTGCACAATATGTAATATTTCTAAGAATAAGTCTAAAATATCCTGTACTATCAGTGGATGAAACAATAGCAGTCTCCTCTGTAATTAAGTCTGATAGCAATCCACTTTCACCACTTTTTAACTTTGATCCAACTCCAATTTTTATCTTCAAAAAGGCATTTTCAATTGGATTTGGCATATATGAATTTGGAGATAAACATATAAACTCAAAATTAAATGATGAATTTATTGTTAAATTTTTGGGTTTTGATTCAGAGGGCTGGTTCTTTGGATGTGGAATGGAGTGTCGAGCATCTATTGTGTGAGGACAATAGACAGAATGGTGATTATAATTTAAATTATAGCTTTTTGGTAATATTTAATTTGTATACCCTGTCATTTTTTCTTGGATGATGGCATGCCACCCTGATCTTACTGATCCCAAGTAAAAACCAATTAATACAAAAGAAAGTACTAAACACAAAAAAGTTTATAAATTTAATTATAAACAAGTCCAGTAGTTGAATACATTTTATTAGTGTCAACTTAAGGGTTATTTATAGGGTTTGATGTTAACCACATCTTACCCATGATATCTTACTTTCAGTGGCACTTGGCCACATAAAAAGTTTATAAGAACATCTACAATACTTTGACTCAGGGCATCATGCTCAGCCTCAGAGTCAGAGTAAACACCATCATCATCCTTGAGATGGCATTTCATCACATCTTCAAAAGAGCTGAACCAATTCACTTTCACATGTAATCAGCAGCACATACCAAGGCGATTTGTATCACTAATTAGTATTTAATTCAATCAAAAACTCAACTGACATTAAAAACTAATTTTGATATTGACCAACAAAGCCCACATGCCTGAGTCATTAAATCAAAACTTAAATTTAAGTTTGACCTAACCAACAAAGCCCTCAAGCCTGTGTCATCATAGTTGAATATAATTAAGTGAAATTGCTAGGCCACAAATTCAAGTTCAGATGTACTTAGGATATCTTTGGTTTATAATAAGTGATGATTTAGATCCAGTCAATCATTCAACACTTCTCCCTCCTTGACTGGATATAAGTGGCAGATACTCTTCTTCCTTGGTCACACTGTCTAACTCTTCACATTCCTCAAAGTTTGAACATTATCTCGATAGCCTTTCCTAAGCTGACAGGGCCAGCATGCCTGATGCCAAGCTTCCTTAAGTTTGGTGCATCTCTAATTCCGTTGCAGGTTTCTTCAGTTTGGTCATTCTCTCCTCCCCTTACCAAAGAGAGGATACCTAGTTCTAATGCCAGCGAGGCATTAAATCTATGAAATAAACTCTATGGATTGCAATTATTTATTATTTTTTTTCTTTTTTACTTTTTACTTTTTATTTTTTATTTATTATTATTATTTTTTTTATTCTTTTTATTATCATTTTTATTATTATTATTCTTTATAATATGGATGAAGGAACTTAGCATGTACTCAATTCACAACCCAGCCACCTTGATCCTTAATGGTATATACATCTTCAGATGATTTCTCCAATATAATAAAATGGACCCTTCCAAAGCGAGGCTAGCTTGTGCGCGCGGCCTGTGCTATGAGTGTCACAATATACTACTAAATTCTCTTTCCTTGAACTTAGTCATTCCCCCATGCCTATCAGCTGGAATATTTTCAAGTATTTGTTGCACATAGTGTTTAGCGACTTCTTCAGAGGCTTCAGGTGTGACAACCTTACTTTGGGAGCGAGTTACCGCATGTACATTTGAGGAATCTTCATTCCATACTAAAATAGAATTTATTTCATTGTTAAGCAAGGCCTCGTGGCCATCATTTGCTTGTCAATCAGGTGGGACTGGTGTTGTAGGCACAATAGAGCATCCCACATCTATTATGCTTATTCTTTTCCCTCCTCATGCACGGTATTGGGAAGGACTATATTGACATTTTGCTGATGGCATTGGAAGGCATAGTGACCTTTTTGATTGCAATTAAAGCAAGTTATTTCACTCACTGGCTGTGAGGTGTTGATATTCTTATTGGTTTTGAAGGACTTTCCAGCAAAGGCAGTGGTTCCCAATCTGTTTAAGTATTAGGAGGGCTGTAATTTTTTGAGCATCTGCATAAATAGTCAACCAATTCAGATGTCACAAGGTTTTGCACAAAAGCAGGCAATAGAGTGTTTGATAGATTAGGGTAAGGTTCTACTGCATGCTCTAGTGCTAGCTTGGCGTCAAAATCAACCATAGCCCACGCGCCTAAAGAACTTGAGCTTAATGATAGAATCAATCCGCAAATTCATTAATTTGCTTCATCTTTCTTAAAGATGATGTTCATAAACTTGGATTTTCTGGTCAATATCTGTTCTGGATCTCAAAATCATGAAGCACGGCCTCCTTGACTTCAGCATATGTTGGATTTTCATTAATGTGAGGCATAATCAATTCAATGCTCCACTCATCCAAGCAGTTAATCATGGTGGCTACTTTGTTATGGTCGCTGACCCCATGCATGGCTATTTCAAAGCGTTTGATGAAGGTGGTAATACTTCCATTCCTTTCAAAGGCTGGCAGGTTTTCTGGTTTGAAATTATCGCTTCCCCATTCCTGGTTATCATGATTACTATTTTGTTGACCAGAACCAGGCGTACTAGGGCGTTGGGGCATCATATCCCAGTTTGAGGTGTTAGTGTTGACCAAAGCAATCATATTGCTAAGCAGTTGTTGACATGTCCAAGCGTCCAATTTTGTAGCTATTTCTGAAGCTTCATCCTCATAATATTTGGAAGTTTTTCAGTCAGGTGGGTTGTAGCACACTGAAAACGCCCATCAGCCAGAGTTCAAATTTGCTCGTTGATTTCATTTTTCCAACTGACATGATTTTGGGTTTTTAATTTTAATTTTGCTACTTCCCTATTAAGGCTAATAGCTTGTAGTTGCAAGGTGAAAAAACTTGGTCCTTTTCTTTCATTGCCTTATTGCACTGGTTCAATTCTCCATGGAGATAATTGTTTGACTCATTAATAGCATTAATATTATCATTGAGATTATTGATTTTTCTGGTGTATTCATTCTTCATCTGCAAAATTTGGTCGCTCAAACGTTGATACTGGTCACCATCTGCGGTCCCAGCCATGAGCGCCACTTGTTGAATTTTTGGGTTTTAGAGGGCTGGTTCTTCTTTGGATGCAAAATGGAGTGTCAAGCATCTATTGTGTGAGGACAATAGACAGAATGGTGATTATAATTTAAATTATAGCTTCTTGGTAATATTTAATTTGTATACCCTGTCATTTTTACTTGGATGATGGCACGCCGCCCTGATCTTACTGATCCCAAGTAAAAACCAATTAATACAAAAGAAAGTACTAAACACAAAAAAGTTTATAAATTTAATTATAAACAAGTCCAGTAGTTGAATACATTTTATTAGTGTCAACTTAAGGGTTATTTATAGGGTTTGATGTTAACCACATCTTACCCATGACGTCTTACTTTCAGTGGCATTTGGCCACGTAAAAAGTTTTTAAGAACGTCTACAATACTTTGACTCAGGGCATCATGCTCAGCTTCAGAGTCAGAGTAAACACCGTCATCATCCTTGAGATGGCGTTTCATCATGTCTTCAAAATAGCTGAACCAATTCACTTTCACATGTAATCAGCAGCACATACCAAGGTGATTCATATCACTAATTAGTAATTAATTCAATTGAAAACTCAAACGACATTAAAAACTAATTTTAACATTGACCAACAAAGCCCACATGCCTGAGTCATTAAATCAAAACTTAAATTTAAGTTTGACCTAACCAACAAAGCCCTCAAGCCTGTGTCATCATAGTGAATATAATTAAGTGAAATCGCTAGGCCACAAATTCAAGTTCAGATATACTTAAGATATCTTTGGTTTATAATAAGCAATGATTTATATCCATTCAACCATTCAACAGCTATTCTCTCTAGATCTTGCCTTCTATAAAATTTAGCATTGTCTAATATAAGACACATTACATGAAGATTTTTTATTGTATAGATAAGCAAATATCATATAAATAAACAGCAAATATCACCATTAACTGTTGAATGAGCAATAGTTTTACAATATTGCAAGCAATCAATAGTCATACTAGCAATCAAAGATACTGACCTACCCCTCACCATTGGAACAGTTACAATGGTATGTGTTTCTCTTCTAGATCTTCCCTGGCTACAATTGAGATGTGATTTAAATGAGAATTTATTAATAAAAATAGCTTTGGAATAATCATCATTAAAGTGATTATTAAACTAAAGGGCATATTTGTAAGTCTTGAGACCCAACCTCTTGGGTTTGATCAGGAAAAGTTCCCTTTTAGGAAGAAGAAGGATCCTAATGGCCCTGTGGAGCCCTTGGCTCAATTGGGGGACTTGGCAATGTAGTAGATGAATGTTGGGTCACTGCATTGGCACCAAAAACCCTACCACAATACCTCACTTGTCTGCTTTTGAGCTGATTGGAAAGATAACAGAGGTCTGCAATGAGGTAATTCAGGCCAGAGGCCTTCCACAGCAGCTTTCCCTCCCTCTGAGCCCTACTCCACCATCCTTTATGTCTTTTAGGTTATAAGAAGAAGAGCTCCAAAATTCAGAAAAGGGCTCCCAAGTCAGGAAACTGAGTTTGGGACACAGAATCCAAAATTCTTGGTCTGGGAAAGCCAATCTGAGTCAGAAATCCGCTTCCAGAAAAATTTAAAAATCTTTTAAAAACTTATAAAATTGACCCTGGCGGGACCCAATTGGCTATACCTTCCATCTGGGTTAATCCACTTATGTTTGGATTGGTGAGGGTCCCTCCCTGGCAGATCCAGCGCTTATGTTGCCAAAGCTTTAGTGACCTGTGCATAAGTGGATGATGAGGCCTTGAACCATGATGGAGTACCCTTGAGTACATCAGCCATTGCTGCCAAAGAAAACGTATCCCAAGGCCCCTTTTCCCCTCTTCCCATATATAAGACAACTGTCTCTGTAAAGAGTAGTTGTCAGTCCATTCTTTGTTCTAAATTTAATAAAGGTTTTTCTCACCCAAAAACCCACTCTGTGAGCTCTGCCATTTTCTTCACGTTACTTTTGATTAACCCAGCAAAGTACATAGCTTTCTGCATCCTAGGGCCAATGGTTGTAGAGTGGGCCCTCCAAACTATCAATCTGGTGGCCCACCAAGCAGGGGTTGTGATCCAAGAACTCACCACCAGCCTATGACGCCAATCTGCCACATCAGGAGAGTCATCAGATCCCCTGAACTCTTCTCAACAACCTGGTTTTTATTTTGGCACCTGGCAGACCAACTTTGGGATCACCTCCCACTCTACAAAATAATCAGAGAAATCAGCCCAATTTGCCTCACCAATTCCATAGTGATTCAGTGCAATTCAGGTGGAGTGAGGCCATCTACGCTAATTGCAATTCTCCACATGGAGGTGGGGACTTGCCATCCACACAACCTTGAGGTGGAAACCAGGCGCTGAACCATCCAGACCATTTCGCTGAGGGTTAATCCAGCCCAAATTTAATATTAAAATTGATCTGCCGCACTGGCGATGCCCCTGACCCTACTACCCAATCTGAGGATCCTCAAGGGGTGCAAGATGAGGCCCAAGGCCTCCTAATGGTCAGAGTGATTCATTAGATTCATGAAGCCAAATATCAATTTGAAGAGTTGTGAGAATTTATATGATTTTCAAAATTTTTTAAATGATGAAACAGTCCAAAATGGATGGAATGCTAACCCCAAAGGTCAACAACTGCAAACCCAGGAGGATTGGTCGTCCTCTTTGCCTCCTCCACCTTTAAGGGATGCCCCAGCAAGACCCATGGTTGCCCCATTGCAGCATTTAATTTGTTATGGGGGCCTTTGGTATGTTTATTAACTTTATTTCCTTCATCAGAATAACAGGGGATCCTTACTACAACTACTCAGAACTGCTATGCCCTTGGCATTATGGGCCTTCCATTGGGTTGTTACACACCCAGGTTGGAAGCCCAGTCTTAAATTTAATCAGCATATTCCATGACAATATTATTTTCTCAATAAAATCATTTCAGGATTATTTACTCTATCTAATTCTTGATGGCTTAACTTCATTGTAATTTGTAATTCCTGGAGACATATATTAATACTTGAAATTAAAATTGAATAATTTCTTCTGCCTCCAATGTTTCTTTATTCTCCTTCAAGGTTATTTGTGGATTAAAAGAAACTAAATTTGTAACTTTTTCTTTACAAGTTTGATTAAGCGCTCTTCTTTCACTTCCACCTTTATATGTTTTCTATAATCTCACTAGATTCATAATTAGAAGTTATAGTTCTGCAGTATTATATTTATTCTAAAATATCAGCAGCTTCCTTTGTAGTCTTTTCTTGCTCATATACTAATTAAATAAGGCAAGGCATTTAGCATTAGTAATTGTACTGGATCTAGTTTTAGCTACAGACTCAGTGATCTCCTCAGCATCAGTGTTTTATTTTGGTAGATTATAATTTGACATAAGAGATATATAAATATTTTTTAAACATGAAAATAGTGGGCAATAATATGCTTGCCTCTATTTCAGCAGGAATAATAAAATTAAATTATTGCCTAAAAATTATGTTTAGGTTGGAATATAAAATGTTGAAATTGAACTGCAAAATGTTGAAATCAATTTGTTAAATTTTGTGTTGAAATCAAAATGCAAAAAGTTGAAATCAAAATGCAAAAATGTTAAGATTGAAATGCAAAATGTTAAAAATCAAAGTAAAAAGGTATAAAATATATATACAATGAGTTTAAGTTTATAGAAAAATAGGGAGGGTTCAAAAGGGATATATAATATAGGGATCTTTTAATAAAATTAGAAAAAAGATTTATTTTTAAAATGTACTAATTTTTTTGGGGAAAAAAACTGGGGGTAAAGTTTTTTGGAAAAAAAGAACCTTCATTTTTTTTAAAAAACCTCCTTTAAGAAGGCGCTAAAAAGTATAAAATAATTGATAAATTATGCCTCCTCAATATAACCCTTTTTGAAGTTGGCATCATATTTTAACTGACTTATAATAAGCATTTATAAATATATATATATTCAGCACTGTATATTCTAAGTTGCTTATAGTTTACATTTGGACTTAATCCAGACATAAAATATAAATTTTATTTGTGAGCAAAATTTTATAAGTCAGGTTAGAAGATGGCGCCAACTTTAAAAAGGGTTTTATTGAGAAGGCATAATTTCTCAATTGTTCATACTTTTTAGAGCTTTTTTTAAAGGAGGTTCTTTTTTTCAAAAACTTTTCTTTATAATTACCTTTGTTTTATATTACCACTATAAATAGTGCTACTATTTTCTTAAACATATATTTTTACTCTATAAACTTCAGTTTAGTTTAATTCACTCTTGTGTGTTAACTAGGAAGGTCTCAGAATAGCTCTTGGCCCCAATTTACAACAGTTAAAATATACTATGCATAGCACAATTGATATTATATCATTGGGATTCTACAACCTCTAAGCACCACTGAGCTACCAAATAAAAATCCCAACATAATGGTGCTAGACTGCTTAAGGAATCAACATACCTAAATTAATATACAAAGATCAAGTCTGCCGTTATGTCTGTTTATTACTCTATATATTTAATATACTATATCAGATATGATAATATTATTTTTCAAAGAGAAAGAATTTTAAGTGAAGATTTTGTATAATTTATAAGCCATCTGAATTATTTAATTTAAAGATAATAGAAAAAATTTACTTATAGAAACTAATATGATGCAAAGTACATTTTACTTTTATTTTGACTGATACATAGGTTTTATATGATAATTGTTTAATCCTATTATGTGTTAAAAAGCTTTCTTAGAACAGTTAATTGCCATAGTTTCATAACTTTTGATACAGGTTAAAAATTTTTGCATTTCTACTTTGCTTTTATGCTTACAGTCAGCCCCTTAGTCCTTTCTAACTTAATTTGGGTGGATGAGTTGCTGTCATAGGTTCTGTTAAACACAGATCAGACACCAGATAACCCTCTGAAGGAGCATATTAATAATCTCTGAGCAACTCTTCTTCTGATGCCACCTACTGTATCATCAATTTCCTAGTGGTACTGCTTATTGCACTATTGGAAGTAACATTGTATACACTCTTATACACAGCTTAGTATCTTAGTCTTTGGAATAAGACACAATGGTATCCTCAACCAACCTCTCCCTTGGCTCATCAGCAACAAAGTATTCTCTCTCACAATTATCTTGTTACCTAGATCCCAGACTGCTTACTGGCAATCTCTTCACTTAAACCAATATATTTGAAAAAAAGATAAAACTTAGATTCTGTGGTAAAAATATTTTCTATAAAAATAAAAATTCAAAGTATTCTTATATTGCTAGCATAACTCAAGCTATAAAATAAATGTAATTTAGTGTAAAATGAGCAAGAATATTGCAATATTGTATGAGCCTCAATAATTTCTTATCAGTCTCTTCTTGATCTCTGCTTTGGTGGTGGCATCCATTTTAATTGGTTCTTGTATCTGCAGGCTCCATCTCTTGGTGGATATCCCTAAACCAGGATGTTTGGTGGTTTATGTTCAAACCACGCATCTGGGTTTGGGGCTGCAATACCACTTCTTATTAATATAACACTTGACTTAGTAATATGCTAAGCAGGTCAAGATCCATATGATGGCACTTCTTGGATCTGCCATGCTTCAAGGCTTTAATTTACCTTCAATAAAGCTTGACTAACTTTTTGGATAATATTCATATGGAAAGTTCAATCCCTTCTATCAGGGTAACTTGATTTAGCTGGGCGTTTGGTCATTTCTCCATCCTTGGCCATTTCTGATGAAATTACTCATTCACTTGTTGATTTAAAATTAATTCACCCCTAAAGATATAAAAGGGTGGCAATTAAAAAGGCTTTAAAGCGGCAGAATCATCTTTATATAGTAATTTTTTCAGTTGACAAGTATCAAGTTACATATATATGACGTCATCCCAACTGACTGGTAATTTTTTTAGACTCCATGGTCTTTAAATAATTCATCTCACTTGTCTTCATTTTGATATTGTAATTTTAAATCTTGTGGTGGCTGTACAACGGAGGGGTTCCTCAAAGAGGGCAAGGAATTATTATCCAGTATAATTTTGGTAGTATACATGAAAATTCCACTCCCAAGATGAGACTGGGGAAGGACCTAATTGCCAGGTGTGTACTCTGTTAAATACTATATTAGTTTCATTGTTTTAAAAGATACTTGTCTCCTCTCTTGGCCAGAAAAGCCGCAGGACCACTCCAGTTGGCTTGCAGATTTTCAAGCTAGCCTCCCTGCACATGATAGGATAGGCTTTGTCTCCTAAACTAATCTCTGGTAGCCTAGTCCTCCTCTGACTCCTATGTTGAATCTTGAAGATAGTATCTTCAATGTTCTTAAAAGCTTTTAACTGGATCTTGATCATTTTCATCAGCTAAATATTGCTGGTAACTCCTAGGGTGTAGGTACTTGCAATCTATGGAGATGACTGATACCAGAAAAGTGGATAGCGCTGCTTATCACCCATATAGGGCCTTAAATGGATACATCCCAATCACTTATAGATTGCTAAGTCTGTATGCTAACAGCACTGATGGCAACAGTTGATCCCACTCTGACTTGTAGTGCAGGGCCATCTTCTTCATTATCCACCTAAAAAACTGTTCAAATGTACTATTCTTCCATTGGAGGATGAAGTATATGGAGTGGTGAATTGTTGTAATACTCCAACTAGATCCATAAGCTTTCTCATGACATTGGCGATAAAGTTCTTGACATTGTCTGATGGCAGAAACTGAGGTCATCCGTTTCTTGCTATCACTTGATTAAACAGGATTCTGGCAGTTATTCATGTAGTGTTGATTTGACTGCTGATGCTTTGACCCATTTGTTCAAATGGTCAATTGCTATGATGATAAACTTGAATCTACTTGAGGCGGTAGGCAACGGTTCAATCACATCAATGAATATGGTGTTAAATGGGGCTGTTATTGAGATTGATTGAAACTTAAAGCGCTTCTCTAGGGGTCTAAAGCTCGCACATGGTATAGAGGTCCAGGGCTTGGTGTACTTCAATTGACATTGACTCCTAATAAACCAGTCACTTATGTATGCCAATGTATTCTGTAATCTTTCATGGCTAACATACTTGTGAGCTTCCATAACAAGTTAAAGTTGATCAAATGGTTGTTATATGGGTACAACTTGTCCTTAATTTTCTTATATAGGTTTCCATCACTAATACAAGTATATTAGGAACACCTTCTCAATACAGCCTTCACTTCATTGGAATCAACCTGCCACTCCTCCTCTGGTAGTCCAAGCAGGTCATACAGGGGATGGCTCTCATGTGCAAGGAGATGGAAAACAGTTATTCAAGACATTCCATCAGCGTTGAGATGCTTGCTGCCTATTCTGTGTATGATTTCAAAATTGTTCCCTTAAAGTTGTACTGACCATCAGGCAAGGCGCCCATATGGATCCATCATGTTGTACGGCCATTATTAGTGATGCATGATCCTACATGACATTGAAGTTACTGAATACATGGCAATTTAAAATGCTTCATTGCTCTTATCACTTCCAGGAACTCTCGGTCCATCACAGTATATTTCCTTTTGTTATTGTGAAGACCTTAAAATAGTACTCAATAAGGTGGTCTACACCTTCTTCATCCAATTGAGATAATTTTTTCAAAGATCTGTCACTGGCATCAGTGTACAGGTAAAACGTCTTGTTAAAGTTTGAATAGGCTAGGATTGGTGTCACTACCAATTTAGCTTTCAACTCTTCAGAGGCCTTCTCTTGCTCCAGGCCATTTCAAACTTGGTCTCCTTGGTTAACAGATAAGTGAGCGGCGCAGCCAAGTACATGAGATGGGGATGAACTGCCAATAATATCCCACCATCCCAAGGAAACCTTAGATGTCATGCATACTCTGAGGTTGTTTTATAGCCACTAAGGCTTTGATCTCCCTTCCTGCGACTTTATTACTTTGGAGCTTATCACATGTCCTAGTAAACAAGCTTTCTCTTTAGTAAAGTGCACTTGCTTCACTTCAGCTTCAGTTAGACTCTTAAGTTGGGCAAACAATTCTTGTTTTTGCTAAAGTTGATATTGAAAAGTGTGACTGAACACGGTGATATTATCCAGGTAGATGAGTACAATTAATAACTTGATCTATCGAAGTCAATCCATTGCTTTTAGAAGGTTTCAGGGGCGTTGCAAATCCCCCATGGCATCCTAGTTATTTCAACATTTCCTGAATGAACATAGCGCACCTCTTCTGGTCTTCATATGAGAACTCCATCTACCAGTACCCACTATCTGATCCATCACGAAGAAGTACTCATCTAATTCCAAGAGCTTCAGGTCAACTTCTAATTTAGGGAGTGGGTAAAAATCATTATTACTAACTTCATTTAAACAGCGGTATTCCATAACCACCAGTGTGTTTCATCCTTCTACATATAGTACCAATGGTGAAGCCCATGGTTTCTTTGAATGTCTTACCAAGTTGGCTTTAAATAGCTGATTTACCTCCTTGGCAATAACTTTACCTTAGTCTTTTCTATGGGGTACAGTTTGATTTGAGAGGGATGGCAGATCTGGTGTCCTTTCTATGACCCTCTGCTATACATAGTCTATAGTTGTTTGGCCCAGTGCATAAGATGTCTTTAAACTTCTAGGAGCTAGTTCAATTACTTTTTATCCTTGTTAGTCACATCCTCAAATCCTAGCTCAATGAAATCTCTGACAGCATGCAAAAACTTAATGGTGTCACACCTTATCAATCTGGCTTGGTCAATGACCTGTCCTTTTTCTACTGGAAGATTTTGTTGTGATGTTCCACAAAATGACATTCAGTTCTCTGGTGTAGTTAGTATCATAGAACCCAGGAAGAACCCTTGACTCTTTCTCTCTGATCCCATTGCAAAAGTAATTTTCAAGTATATAGTTTGGAGATATCTTAAACTGATTGAGAGCAACATCCATTATTTTCACCAAGCTGATTATCATGGCCTCACTAGCGCTCAGTGGTAGGCCTTTTCTTGCGTTGACCATGGCAAACATTTGCTTGACACCTTTCTCCTTAAGGATGTAATGGATTGGGTAGATCATCTAGTCATTTTTACAAAGAATGTCCTCTACTTGCATGATTTTGCATATTCATCCTTAGAAAATTGACAATTGGTAGTTGAGTATGCTCACGGCACCAGTGAAGTCAATCTTAGCAACAAACTTAAGTAGAAACTGGGCTCTAATTATGATGGCATATTAACCATTATCAAGAAAAACTTTTTAAGCCATCAGAATCATGAACCAAAAACATAATGGCAACGCTGAATATGCTCCTAAGGCGCGCGTAACATTTGGACCATCTGTTAGGTACTTGACATTATAGTATAATCTGGAATAAACTTCAGTGTCCTCAAATTATAGGACATAATGTTGACATGCGCTACAGTATCCAGTATAGCTAATAATTAAACTCTCTACATAATCAATTTGACCTTTGTAACGCTCTTTTCGAATGGATTCCCATTTGTTAAAACGTCAATAACTGACTCTTTAAACTGCTTCAGAGCTTCTGCCTTTATGTGGCCTAAGTGGTGTCCTCAGTATCCAATTCTATGTTCTTAAAGGTGGACATCACAAACTACTATCCTTCTTCTATTGTTTTGATGACTCTGGTAGGTTTGATGTGGCCTGTGCTAAATAGGTATTGTTCAATTTAGTTATGTCAATTCAATTCACATGTAGTTAAGCAGGTGCAACCACAGCACTATGTGTCCCTAGCACGAGGTATTATGCACTAACTATATCTTCATCTTCATAAACATCTTACCCTTTGTTGTGTAGGCCACATAGTTCACTGCATTAGTGGCATCCTCTTTAGGTGGTGCATCCTTCTTCTCAGTGGCGTTCACTGGACAAGAGTGTTAAATATTTCCAGGTTTATGGCACTTATTGTAGTTAAGTTCCCTTCAAAGCTGTTGATCTACTAATTTTGTGTCTTATACCTTGGCTTCTAATACTTAGCACAAGTGACATATATAGCCTTATATGTTCTCTGAGGGAGTTTTCCTGATGACTTAAATTCTATCTTACAGGTTCCTTGGACATTGAGTAAGGCCTCCTTGGTGGTCTTCACTGACATTGAAGACTTAAGGCTAAGAACATGTGCATCTTCAAAACAGTATGCATCTCAAAGGAGCTAGTAGCACTGCTTATCAGTTAGACCAAAGGTTCCTGTTGTCCATAGTTGTTAATCCTTGAGATAATAACATGTAGCATATGTGAAATCCCAAGGATTGCTTGAATTATAATAAAAATCCTGATTACTTAATTGGGACGAAGTTTGGTCAGTTGATTCTCTATTTTGCAAGTGTCTACAGTATTTGGAGCGTTTGGAAACTCACTAGGCATATTAAAATAGCCCTGAATCTTCTGGTTGATTTCAGGCTTAATTTTTTTGTAATTGAAACTTCTTCCAAGGCAGGTTTAGTTACAAGCTGGGGATTTGGCAATTACAGCTTGTCAATACTTATCCAAAAAAAGATTCTTATAAAAAACTAGGAAAGAGATGAAATAAAATATCTTTATCAGAGATTATTTATTTGATGATTAGTCATTAGGCCAGGCGCCGGTATTTATACCTCTAGGGCATCTCTTGGACACATTCAAGCACATAATTTCAATAGATAATTTTACCACCTCAGTTTGGCCCTTAAATCAATAAGGCTGAGACTTATTGCTAGGTTTATTAGTGGCAAAAAACTCTCAAAATTGGGAGGATTTCGGGAAAATTGCAATAAAAACATGCAAAATTATCCTAAGATCTTCTTTTTTTGAGTTTTGTCATACTGCTATCAAAATACATCTTCTGTGAAATTTCTTCATCAATTGAAGTAGATGATGTACCCCTAATCAGGATGTCAGCAGGGCTAGCTCTCAATAGCACTTGGTACTTCCTTTCTGGTGGTCCATGTATAAGTGCTATCATACCAATTATGCAGATCAACATACAATTTTCGCCTTTTAAGGAAATTAGTTATATTAAAACGTCTATCTTTCCATGGGAGTTTTAGATGTTAACTTTGGATTAATCCTGAACAATATATAATGCGGAATATTTGATATTGGTTCCAATATTTTGGACCAATCTTCAAGGTTCAAAGACAGAGATAACCAGCCATAATGCTTGAGTGGATTTGGCCTGAACTTTTGATAAAGTAATTGATCAAATTGAAGTTGGGAATAATTAGCCCAAGCTAAGTAATTGCAATAGGCTTGGGTTGAGAGTTAGAGTATTGATTCAAGTATTGGGAGGATAATCAGCCTGATTTGTTGGTTGTCAAAGGGTTTTAATTTCATGTCAATCACCAGAATCTGAAAGCATAGTTAGAGACTTACTTGTTCTTTCCCATCTTCATGAGCAGAAGGTAATTTTCATAAAGAGTTTTTGAGTTTTTTTATATTTGAAGGCTTGTTACTCTGATGGCTACAAAATATTAGTCATATTAGCACCAGCGGAATCTCCTAGCAGACTATTTATCTATAGGGCAATCTTTTGGTGAAATTAATTTAATCACCAAAGAAAAATTCTGCTATAATTGCAAACAAAATTTTTAGTTAAAGCTAAGCAAAAGTTGAGGATGCATATAAGTATATCTTTATTGATTAAAATTTGGGGATATCTAGAACTTTGGTAGACTTATAGTATCATGTAGGGTAAATCAATTTTTTGAATGACACTAGCTTTCTTGAATGATGTGGCAAAAACAGGAGGATTCTGAATGACACAATCTATTCTGAATGATGCAGCGATTTGAGGAGATTTATGCATGGCAATATCTTTACCAGATAATTTTAGGAAATCAGAAAGATTTTTTATATTAGTTGCTCATCAAGAAGTTCATTGTTAATAATGATGTTGATAGCTTCTGCGCCAGTGGAGCGCCATTGAACAAGTTGTAATTTATCTCATATTCAAACTTTCTCTGAACTAACGCAAATCCCATCATTCTCAATAAGAATGCTGATAATAATAAGACTGGTCTGGAACTCAGGATGTTTGAATTTAAAGCACTGACCAGAATACCTCTGGTACAGCCACCTATATTGTATGCGCAAAGAAATAGGGCAACAATGAACACAAGCCAGGAATTCTCAAATTGGAAATTATAGCCACTAAATGTCCCTGTGAACCTGTTAAACTCACAAATAAATTGGATTTTTAAGGGGTTCTTTATTCAACAAATATGTCAGAAAAGGGCTAAAATGGAGTGACAGCGGAATTTGTCAGGACCTGCTGTTCTATGAATTCACATACACTGAAAACAGAAATTAATGCATAATCTGACATAAATAATTTTGTGATTTGGCTATAGCATGTGACGTTTTAGAATCTTCATAATGCTTAATTGATTTCATCCTGGCTGGCTGATTAAGGCTCAAATTTTCTATCAAAATTCCTTTCTCGCGCAATTCTGCTTGGTGGATTTGTGACGCTTCATCCATAAGGCGACTGGGTGTTCCCTTGGCCAGGCCACATATGGGAGGTTCCATTGAGTAGGTGAGAGGTTTATTGCACCCATATATTTCAGAGATGGGTTCATGATTGCTGGCGACAGAGGAGAATGGCAATTAGGGTTTTTAAGCCCAAAAACTGACTTGATCAAATTATCTTTATGTATATTAATTTGTATCAGCAGAACTTGAACAAGTAGAGACAACCTCTTTCATGGGAGAATCTCTGCCAACCGTCTGCTGGCAATGGCCCTTGTCCACCGCCACTTCCCAACAAACACCCTAGATTTTCTGGACCAACTCAAGAGTGGTTAGCAAAAGGGGGAAAGGCGCAAATTTCACAGAGTACTCCGTCACTCACCTCTCATCTACCACATGGGCTAAGTCGCCCATGATGACAAGAGGCATGGCCGCTGGCTTCCTCCCCTTCTTAGTATAAAATAGAAATTCCTTTGGATTAAGACAAAGGGGTTGCTCCCCAAGACTTAAAACGTTGCTTCATATTTTGGACGTCTTGATTACTCCCAAACTTGTACAGGAGAATTTTCATCATATTAATCCAGGTTAAGCCAAGAAGCAGGCTTGCACTGAGGATCTCATCAGCCTTGCAAATCTTGTAGCCTTGTATGCGGAAAGCCTTCTTGTAATCACTTTCACCATTCATACTGTTTCTGTACATCTGCAGGAATCCTAATATGGTTCCTCGTTAATGTGTATACATTATCTTAAAGTAGGGGTCTAAAGTTTAAGTCCTTTTTAATAAAGTCCAATGCACACCATGCATGTTGCATGGCAGTCAACTGAGTAGCCCAAAAATTGGTGTCTTCAGCTGTGTAGTTGTTTAAGATGAGGTAAGTTCTGGTTGTGGTTTGGCTCACAGTTGAACCTTCAAATCATCCAGATTCTGATCAAAATTGTACAACTTGGAATTGTGCTGGTCTAAACAATCTCCATATTGTTCAATGTGTATTTATACTACATTCTTGCTTTCAATGAATACCAGTCTGTCAAAAATCTCTTTGATAGTGAATTTAATCTTCATTACAGCAAGAGTCCCACCCACAATTGGTGTGGCAGCAGCGCGGTCTCAGCAGTTCATTGATATGCTCATTTCCTTTCATAAATATAATACCTCGAATTCCAATGTTTAAAAATCTTTACCAGATGTTTAATCCTCTCTCACCAAGGAGTTGAAAAAAAATCTTCTCCAAGATATGACTCCATTACTCAACGTTAATATGTTCTTGAGGAATCTCACATCTTTGATCTAGTCTGTTGGTGTCATTCCTGTAGTAAGCACCATAGTCTGCTACTTAGCCTTTGCTTGCTTAACTTGTGTGGTTGAGTTCTGTCAAGAGATCTGTTGATCAAAGATAGACACCAGGCGACCTTCTGAAGGGGCATAGTAATCCTCTCTTAGTAACTCTTCTTCTGATGCTACCCGCTTTAGTATTGATTGCTGGTTGAAACTTCTCATTGCCCTATTGGGGGTAACCTTATCAAACCTTATATATATAACTTGAGTACATTGGACTCTGGCACTGTTGGACATTCTCCTTTTTGACCTAAGGAAAAGAATGCTGGAGGTATTAGTGTTCTCAATTTTGCTCCTATGATTGGCCCATCACCTGCTCAATCTTTAAATAATATTATGGATATCAACAATATTAATACCCACAGCGAAAAGACCTTAGTGGATTCTCGGTGGAATCCTAACAACCAGAAAAATACAATTTATCATAAGAATCAGCTTAAAAAGGTATTAATTGATAATAGGAATACTCTGACTCCTCAGTCGAATTTAAGGAGTATAATATTGCACAGATTGAAACCTCTGCAAGGCAAGAAGATTTTGCCCGTTGATGATTGGGTGTGAGTTAATCAATCATTATCATCCAAGTCTAACCACCGCCGAGGTGCAAAGATTTTACTCAAAGACAATAAGGTAAAATTAGCCAATCATTACCATCTTAGTCTGACCACCGCCAGATTACTTAATCGTTACCATCTGAGTCTGACCACTGCTGAGGTGAAAAGATTTTACTCGCTGGTGATTGGATACAATTAATCAAATCATTATTGCATGGGTTGGTTCTGCCTCCAAAAAATTTTTATCTTCAATCTGATAGGTCAAAAGCCTATATTTCCTAATTTAGATATCTGAGCTTTGCATTCTTTTGCCTCGAATATCCCTGGTCTCAAAAATTGAACTAGTTTAAATAGAAAAAGCTAGTAATGACAAAGGGACCTTTCCTGGTTTTGCCCTGCCTGTATAATTAAAAACATAAAAAACCATAATAAGTATTGTTTCATACCTTTATTAAAAAGTAAAGATTCCACTTTCTTAAATTATTTGTGGCATCCATTGGCAGATCCCACAAATTGGTGCTCACTACAGGGGTCAAGCCCCCTGAATACTTTGATAAGTATTAAAAAGAAATGGAGAGTGTCACTCGTTGGGTGCAAAATGAGGAAGGAACTGGAGAAGATGATCAAATGGACAGCCCTACTGCTTTAACATTTGAAGAAGAACAAATTGAGCCCATATCAATACCTGAGTCTCATCACATCACTTGGCCAGCCACTGAAGCTGTAAGAGACCTCACTCATGGCATCCTTAACCCAGGCGACCTTGCATCTCGCGAACAAGCATCATTGGTAGAGGAACGCCACTTGTTTCTCTATGAGACTAGTGTCCTCCCAGAGACCTATGGTCAGCTTACAAATTTGACCACCTATGTCCGCAAGTTTGCTCATCCTGCCTTGGTCCATATGATGCATCTCTTAGCTGGCCATCATGAAGAGCTTCATTGACACCTAGATATCCATGAAGCTCTGAATTTAGCTTATGGTAAGCTGTACCAACTGACCTCTGAACATCTTGGAGCAGTTAGAGCTGGTGTGGAAGCTAATCACAACTTCATCATACAGCTTCATGACCGACTTACTACTATGGACACTGGGATCATAAAGTATGTTGAGGAGGCTATGAAGATCTTTAGGGATGAACTGAACGCATCCTCCGCTAGCACCCGCTCGTTGTTGGAGGAGTTTGCTAAAGAACTTGAAAAGCAAATTGAGCAAAAACATCGTGACCTTTCAGCCCCCAACTCTGCCCTTCAAGAAGAATATGAACAGCGTGTGACTGTAGTGGAGTGGCAGTTAATTCAGGCCTTTTCGCGTGTTGATGAGCTTAAACGTTGTCTGTTGCTTGACCCATCTAACGCCATCACCACCCTCGCTGCCAAGGTTGTTCAGCTAGAAAAGGAGCTAGCTCTCAAAGCTTTATTAAAAATACCAAATATCTGGCACGTCGCCTGACTGAATGTGAAATCAAAGCAACAGGAATAAAAGCTTCGCTGGAAATCCCTGGGCTGTTAAAAGAAGTATATAGTTGACTAACGCAGGTTGAGCGGAAGTATGAACAAATCAAGGATGGAGTATAAGGCCCAAGCTCACACCCTCGCGATGATGAAGGGTGTAAGCAAATGAAAGAAGGGCTGAAGAACCGCGCGGAAGCCGTGGAAACTGCTCAATTAAATTTAAGCTCCATGGTGTCACAACTTCGTTTCCAAGTCAATTTAATGGAGAACCGAGTGGAAGATCTTGAAGCTCATAAATCAGAGATTGAAGCTCAACTAAGACTATGCGAATCTAGGCCTCTAGAAGACCTCTCTAAAATGGAAATTTGGCTCAAAGCCATGCAAGATCAGTTTGATCTCCTTTCAAGGACCTTCAATCAGTTAATCTACTTCTCTGAAACTCTAATAACAGAAGCTCCAGTTATCCATACCCTTACTGGGAATGACTACAATTCACTAAAACAACGTTTAAAGACAAGTTTATCCCTGGCGAGGGTAGCATTGCTTCGTTTAATACGTTTATGAAGCAGCTATGGAAGGGGTGACTGATCGTCAGAAGGCCAAACATATCCTTTCCTGTTTGGGACATATGGCACTGGAGGTGATGGTCCCACATATGGATGCTCTTGGCACCTGGTCCGAAGTCAAAGAGACTCTCATAAACACGTTTGGCTCAAAACAGGCTTTAAGCATGAAAAAGCAAGCCTTTATGCATTTGAGTATCCAAAAAGGAGAGTCAGTGGTTGCCTTTGAGGAACAAATCTATTTGGAAGCACAGACATTGTTAACCTCAAAGATGTTGACTTTGGATGATGCTGTAGCCACCGTTTTGACTGGAGTGGCATCTTACCCATCGCTAGCAATTTACATCACCTCCGTTAAATGCTATTTCCATACCATTCAAGATATCAAGGAGGCGCTAATAGATGTCGCTGATTTCCATAAGCCTGAAGTTTCACGCGGAGCAGTATCTCATCCTCGAGTTTTAACCATTGAGGATCTGAAGCCCAAGCCTCGAGCCCTAGCTGTTAGAGACAAGAAGGAGCCTCTTCAGATAATGGGCCTGGAAGAGCAAAACCCCAAAGCAAAACGTCCTGAACGCCCTCGATGTGAATACTGTGACAGGTTTGGACATAAGGAAGCTATGTGCTGGAAAAAGAAAGCCGACGCTGAGGAACAGGAGCTGGGAAAAGAAATATCAGCATAGGGAAAGGCACCCCTATTGCTGACAAACCTAATGTGCCTAACTCACTTAATCAACTTATGCCACTACCTCACGTTACAAATACCCAGGAGATGATTCTGAGGGGGATACGGATGAGGTCAGCTATTATGTTGTAGGGGCACCTGCTGAAGTGGAAGTTCCTGATCGCTTGAATGCTGGAGGAGTAGATGAAGCCACCATACTCGAAGAGATGTATCTCTACCAAGTTTTAGGGGGAGCCAATCATCATCGATACTGCTAGCAGATGCAGATGAGGTGATGTCTCACCTTATCCGCCCTATCCAGCATGGCCATACCATGAAATCCATCCAAAAAAATTACCCCAAGACTGCATGCAGATTAACCTCCAATTTTTCATCTTAAGGAGGTCTTAGCGCTATTGCCCACTTTTGGGAGGATACTTAAAAAGGTTGAAGTGGTATATAAAAAGTTAGGATGATGGCCATCCTAGATACAGGCTCCCCAGTGAACGTAATCTCCTCCAAGATGATGAAAAAGATCAAGCTTGCACCTTTTTGGAGTACAACCAAGACTTTGGAACCGCTGGTCCTAATAACACCCGCGCGCTGGGTGCTTACTCATCCATTCACATTCATATTGGGAAGCTTATCCTATTGGCCCCCGCTGTGGCTTTAGAAAACAATGCTTATGATATGCTCATAGGAACTCAATTTATGATTGAGTATGATGGCATCATCAATATGAAGCAAGGGATCTTGTTGTTACTCAATTATGAAGTTCCCTTAGTTCAAGCCAATACCAAACCCAGCAAGAAGGATTACTCTTGCATGTACACTAACCCCACCAAAACCGTGACAAAAAAAGGGCAGATTGCCAATAAGCTCTGCACCCCCTTCCTATCTCTCAAATGGATAATAAGGCATTACACTACCATAACCACAACACCCCTACCAACATTCTTGAGGGGGGCAATGTCAGACATTCTCCTTTTTGACCTAAGGAAAAGAATGTTGGAGGTATTAGTGTTCTCGATTCTGCTCCTATGATTGGCCCATCACCTGCCCAATCTTTAAATAATATTGTGGATATCAACAATATTCTTACCCACAGCGAAAAGACCTTAGTGGATTCTCGGTGGAATCCTAACAACCAGAAAAATACAATTTATCATAAGAATCAGCTTAAAAAGGTTTTAATTAATAATAGGAATACTCTGACTCCTCAGTCAAATTTGAGGAGTATAATATCGCACATATTGGAACCTCTGCAAGGCAAGAAGATTTTGCCTGTCAATTATTGGGTGCGAGTTAACCAATCATTATCATCCAAGTCTAACCACCGCCGAGGTGCAAAGATTTTACTTGAAGATGATAAGGTAAAAATTAGCCAATCATTACCATCTGAGTCTGACCACCACCAAATTACCCAATCGTTACCATCTGAGTCTGACCACTGCTGAGGTGAAAAGATTTTACTCGCTGGTGATTGGATACAATTTATCAAATCATTATTGCATGGGTTGGTTCTGCCTCCAAAAATTTTTATCTTCAATCTGATAGGTCAAAAGTCTATATTTCCTAATTTAGATAACTGAGCTTTGCATTCTCTTGCCTCAAATATCCCTGGTCTCAAAAATTGAACTAGTTTAAATAGGAAAAGCTAGTATTGACAAAAGGACATTTCCTGGTTTTGCCCTGCCTGTATAATAAAAAACATAAAAAACCATAATAAAAATTGTTTCATACCTTTATTAAAAAGTAAAGATTCCACTTTCTTAAATTATTTGTGGCATCCATTGGTGGATCCCACAGGCACAAGGCACAACAGAATTCTTGATAACCTCTTTCTTAGCATTATCAGCAATCAAGGTTCCTTCCTTGTGAGTGTCCTGTTACTTAGAGTCTCAGACTTGTTACTAAGTAATCTCTTCACATAACCCTTTATAAATGGATATAAAGAATAAAACGTGAGGTTATGTGGTAAAAGTCTTTTCTTATAAATAAAATCAAAACATTTTTATTTTATCATAATTCAAGATATAAAATAAATGTAAAAAAGTGTAAAGTGGGAAAGTATATGGCGATATTTTAGGGGCTTCATGAATCCCTTGTCAGTCTCTTCTAGAAATCCGCCTTGGTGGTGGCATCCATTTTACATAGTGTTTGCATCTGCAAGCTCCATCTCACAGTGGACATCCCTGAACCAGGATGCTTGATGACACATGTTTAATCCACACTTCTAGGTTTGGGGCTGCAATACCACTTCTTATTTCTTCTTCACTTGATTTATTAATATGCTGAGCAGGTCAAGATTAGGATGATGGCACCGCTTTGAAGTACCTTGCTTCAAAGTTTCAATTGACCTTCAATAACTTTTGACTGCCTTTTTGGGTAATATTCATAGAGAAAGTTCAATCGCTTCTGTCAGGGTAACTTGGCTTGGCTGGGATTTTGGTCATTCCTCCATCATTGGACATTTCTGATGTCATTACTCAATTATTGGTTAGTTGTAAATTATTTCGCCTTAAATGTATTATTGGGGTCAAATTCATAGTCATTGGTGCCATTACCATCATCCTCATATATAGATTTCTTTGGTTTGCAGGTATAATATTGTTAAAATCTTAGGTTTTGATGGCTCGCTTCTGGCCCTAGATCTCAACTGCACAGATTCGTGGATACTTGCGTTGATTAATAACATGAACTGGGGCAATAATAGTATGAAGACTATTATTTTGGTTGGTTGCCCAAAAGACACGTTGATTAAAAAGTCCAACGCTAGACAGGTTCTTCTTCATCTTGAAGATGTTCTTGTACTGGTAGGGAACACTTTCCCTATTCCCTTCTCACAGAGCCAAGCAGAGATATTGATATAACCAACCTAAGGATATCTGATCCTTGCACTCTTCTTTTAAGAGTAATGTTTAAACAACCAATGTTTAAACAACTTAGTTAATATCAATTTGAATCTAATTTTATTAGAGAATAATTTGGGGTTTTTATAATTAAAAACCAGAACACAACTTTTCAGCTGTCTGATGAGAATATTTGTGCTCCTATACTGGTTTGACCCTCAGTGTTAGGCACCAAATTTCGTTGGGTACTGTTGCCTTGGGATCCCTTGGCAGTGTAATCCTTGGGTTTTTGGTGGACCAAACAATTGGTATTAGGTACACAAAACCATTTTTTGGCCAATGATGATTCTACTCTTCCTCCAGCATTTGAACGTTTTGGTAGTTTCCAATGACTCCAATCTGTTCCGCTCTGAATAATTCCCTATAATTTGAATATTGGGGATTATCCCAATATCAAATTAATGCTTAATTTCATCAGGGATGACGCCCAATGAATTTATCATCTGTCAGCAGCCTCAAATATCATTAAGGATGATGCCCGACAATAATTCATAATTGGTGACTTCTAATATCATTGGGGATTCCACCTGACAATATTCTCATCAGTCAGCCACTATTGACAACACTCTCCAATTATAACCAAATTGTCAAATCTTATATTCAGTCAAAGGGTTGGAATATGTGATCATCTGCAATTCTGACACATATTATAATGTGTGATTTCATCCTAACTTACTTATAGATTTATAGACCACGTTAGTCATAGAATGGGGTTCATCTCTTTAATCTGCATTTTGATCTTGTAGTTGTAAATCTTGTGCTGGCTGTATACTGATGTAGTTCCTTCCAGAGGGCAAAATTATTATCCAGTATATCTTTAATAGTATCCATGACACATACCATTATCTATATTTTATATTTTTCAATTTTTTGTGAACAAAGAATTTTCATTATATCTGTTTAATATGATCATTTAATAAGAGCAATAAGTCAAAGCTTTATATTAGGAAACAGAAATATTAGTAGTGGTATTATATCATTTTTGGTACAAGTTGTTCCATGTATGTAATAGTATTATACCCAAAATAAAATTTTTAATATTATCTAAGCTATAACTAATATATTTCTCCTATACAATGATAAATTACAGTTCATATTATCTTTAGAGTTTTTACTTTTTATCTAGATCTCTACATAAAAATTAAGCTTATAAATTAAAAATTTTTAAAGTTGAGCTTAAAGTGTTATATAGATACAAATTAAACCAAAATTTAAATACTAAATATAATTTAATGAAATCAATAGGAAGCTATGTTAGATTAGATAGGTGTATATTGTTATGAACTATAAGAGGGTAAGTCTGTCAGTAAATGATATTTCTAGTAATAAATAATGCAGGGGCTTTTCTTTCTTGTAACAATTACATTTAGTTACTATGATTCGATTTGAACAGCAACTTTGGATAATCACACATAGGAAAGATGGGCGACTTTAATAACAAAAATAATACAATATGGGTGAGCATCACGGCAAGCGGTGCACTTAATGGTGCAACTAAGGGCAAGAAACGCCCTGGAGGGGTACCAGGAACCAAAGCCATAAAAAAATTGCAAACTCAGACACCGTCTGGGTTTATGATATTTAATGTAAAGCACGCACAATACATGTACATTCAATTCAACCAACCTTTGTCAAAGGTGGAACATGGGATCAGACTCTTCCTTGGGGATGAGTCACTGACCCTGTGGGAGAAAACATGTGAGGCACAGCCCTCACTTTTCCCTCAAACGGTGTATGTAGCCACCAACAACATGGGCTGCAGCTGGATCAATATTGGTTTCAAAACAGCCGATGAAGATGATGCCACAGCAAAAATCTGCGTGGAAATTGCCCTCCCTGAGGGCAAAAAAATTGTGCGCACCATGCGCACCAGATGGAACAAAGTGAAAACTTTGTTCATCTCCTTTAACTCCCCACCAACCTTCCTCATAAGGTAATTGAGGAGGAGCTCCGCAAAGGTCTTGTGGCCTACAGAGAAATCCAACAACTCAAATTACAGCGATTTCGCTTAATGCCTGACCTGTGCACAGGCAAAGCTATCGCTGTAATCAACCCCTTCCCAGAAGTGGAAGAGGATTTATCCAGAATTCCCCACGCAGCAGAATTTCACTTTGCAGATGGGGGCCAGTCAGCCGCATTCTGAGTTACACTGGAACGCGCACCACCCATTTGCAACCACTGTGGCTCACTGGGCCACAAGGAACATGCATGCCCTGTAAAAGAGGGCTTAATGGAAAATGATTTTTGTGAAGAAGCTATGGACAAAGATAATGAAAACTTCGCCAAAATGACTGATGGCCACCACCTATTCCGCTGGGGTGAAGATGGACTATACTCCATCGTGGACCCAGTTACAAGTAAACAGCATAAAGCAGCACAAAAAGCCCGCAAGAGAGCAGTGGCTGAAGCGGCGGCACATGCAGAATCCGCCATTAACCATGGACAAATTTGGGAGGATATTTTGGATATTCACCAAACCAACCAATCAGAACAATATGCCCAGGTCAAAAATTTCACAGTAACCAGACTGAGCCACAAAGCATCATCAGTCATGCACATACTGAGGAATCATGCAACCACAATTTGGGTGAAAATGTGGTGCACAATGCAACAAAGTTGAACCTCAAAAATATAAAATCCAATCAACAACCTGCATCAAATCAACATGAGACCTGTGCAGAAAAGTTGACACAAATGCAAAAGACTGCAATTCCCTTAAATCATTGGGTCAGATCAAGGGAACCAACAATGGCAGTGAAAGAGTTGGAGTACAGACGTGGAGCATGGCCAAAATGAGCCACGGTGGAATAGGACCTGAGGGTCCTCCCAACTGCTCCTGAGGCGCCGCGGGCACCTCAGTGTCAATAGGGATGTTAAACATCGTGGGAGCCAGGGCTCATATGTCCCAAGCCAAAAAGCTGGCATTCCTGCAAAAACCTCTTGTAGACATCTTGGCCATCCAAGAAACCCGCTGCCTACAATGGGAAGAAGAATCCTGGTCAACCAGGGTCGCACCATCACAATCAGTATGGACGTCTCACTGTGGGGTGATAGTCCAAAACAACATAAAATTTAAAATTACAAATTCATCATCACACTTGCACGGTCGAGTCCTGGTAGCAACAATCACATGACAAGATGAAATAATTTTGTTAGCATGTATCTATGCACCGTGCACTGCAACTGAGAGAAAAAAAAATTTGAAAAAATTTCTACTCTCACCCTCCCATCAGATATCATCATGTTAGGCGATTTCAACTGCTGAGATAACCCCAATATAGATTGATGGCCTAATCCCAGGGGATACCCAACTGGACACATTGAATATCGCACAATGAAGGCATCTCTTGGCTTACAGGATGCTCTTCCCCCCAATTCACCAATCCTTCCCCACATGACAAGACCCAACATACATGAGGGACTGCTCATATTGATGAGTCATATTGACCACATCCTCATCCCACAATCCCACCACTCAAGAAACTCCAAACTTACAACAAAAAAGATCAATTTTTCTGATCACCGATTAGTTATGGTGCAGTTAGCACCAACCCAATCCCACACACAGGTGTCGCCTTGGAGAAAGCTTCACCCAGAAAATATAAAATTGACCGAGATATCTGACTGGGTTGAAAACAAGGCTACAAACCCAGAATTCACAGCCCCATTCACTTCAAATCCCATCAGAACATGGGAAAATTTCAAAAAAGATTTAATCAACAAAACCTGACATATTGCATCACGCAAGTACACCGTGGACACAGCCACAATCAAGCGTACCTTGGCAGAACTAGACCACCTGGAAATAAATACTCCGAGATCTGGCTATAGCCCTAATTGGGGACACAAATGGGCAGAAATTTAAGCCCAGCTTAACAATCTCATCTTTGAACACCAACACAGAATCAAAGTATCAAACAAAGGTAAGTTCATAAAGGAAGGCGAAACCTGTTTGACATACTTTTTCCACCAATTCCACTCCCGCGGAAACCAGCCCATGTGCACACAGGTCTGCAAGACCAACAGCACCGTGGCAACTGATCCAAGGAGGTCAAGGTGGAAGTACACCGCTATTATACTGAATTATATCACAATATGCCAACAGATCCACAAAAAATTGAAAAATTTATTCAAACTGCCAAGATACAAAGTACACCACCAAATTACAATATACTATCCCTTATTACACGGGAGGAGCTTTGGGAAACAATTCGCGGTGCACCACGTAGGAAATGCCCAGGGCCTGATGGGATACCCTACGAATTTTACAAAAAATATTTTCAACAAATCGCCCCCTTCTATTGGCATCAATGAACCAGAGTTTGTTGGAAACACGCCTATTACCAGGAGGCCATGAATCCTACGTTATAACCTTGTATAAAAAGGGTGACAAGCTGGACCTGGCCAACTGGCGCCCAATTGCACTCTCCAACACTGACACAAAAATTCTAACAAAAATTCTAGCAGCTAGATTAGGCGCAATTGCATCTAACGTCCTGTCACCCAACCAGTTTGGGTTTATACCAGGGTGTTCAATCTGTAACAACATTCACCCTGTTGCAAACATTTGCCAATCCAAAGCAAATGGTGCCCTGGTCTTCTTGGATCAGGAAAAGGCGTATGACCGTGTTAGCTGGCCATACATAAAAGAATGTCTACATTCCTTCAAACTCCCACCAAGATTCATAAAATGAGCGATGCTCCTAACAGAATCTGCAACCATGGCTGTATGCGGCCCTGGATTCCTAACAAACAATATCAAACCACACAGAGGGCTCAAACAAGGGGATCCCCTCAGCCCACTGTTATACAATTTCAGCTTTGACCCGCTCCTCCGAGTAACTGACTCACATCTCATGGGGATAACCGCACAAGGACAACCAACAGTCAAGATACTGGCCTTTGCAAATGACTGCGTAGCAGGTATAGCAAACAATGAAGATGCCTGACAGCTGGAACACACTCTAGAGGAGTACTCCAAGGTGAGCAATGCATCGCTCAACAAAAGGAAGACAGAAATCATCCTCTTATGCAAATACACAAACAATTGGGCCACAACATCAGAACCTCACACCAACACTCGAAGAAAAAACCCAATTATTTTACCCTTTGCAAAACCTCCCACCACCACTCCTGTCTGAGACCTTGTAATCTGGCTAGAATCAGGGGGATATGCTATGAGACAATGGAAAGTAACCTGTTACAACGGGTATCCAAACGCGTAGCCTCCCTCAAGGGGAGAACCCCAGGACTAACAGGACGAGTTACAGTTGTTAACTCGCTCATCCTCCCAATACTGTGGTACCAGGCCCATGCAATAGCCTTCTCACCTACCTTTATAACCTCAATTCGCGCGCTTATCCAGGGCTGGCTGTGGCCTGGCTCTCACCCTCCTATACGGATGGAAACACTATTTGGCCCATGCTCAAGCGGAGGCATGGGATTAATAGGTTTTGAGAGCCATGCCAATCACATCCTAGGTACCTGGATAAAGGAAATCCTTGCTCCAGACCTCCCGCAACAACATTGGTCCAGAGCAGCAAGGACTAACTTTGCACAGGCGCTCAAATTAACCAACCCACATAGTCCACCCAGACTACTTTCATACCTTGCCAAGCACCCTACTGTAACAGGTCCACATGGAACCTCCCATCATTTCAAACATATCCTCCGAACTATCCGCCGTATGGGATGGACCATAGAGAACATGGGTACTATACAGGGAAGGGGACGACCCAGCCCCCAATTTAAATTAAGAAACCCAGAAAACCACCCCCAGAGGGATATGCTCGCAACAACCCCAAGCATAGCTAGGATAGAATACCTAGATATGCTGGACATTCCCTATGATTTAACCACACAGAAAACAATGTGGAAAATGACACACCACCCACTCCTACAGCCAAGGATAAGAGCAAACGCCTGGCGCTGTTTGAGAAGGACCTATAGGACAGCGGACTACTCCAACTCCCTCCACAAAACATGTGCAGTATGTGGAGGGGAGGGATACCTACATCACCGCCTAGAAACATGCCCCCCAACCAAAGCTATATGGCAGGAAGTCGCACGCCTGCTCAAGATTCAAAACGAACAGGAATTCTCAATATCAAAAGTATCTTCGCGCTCCAGATTGAGTCACCAATCCTATCTACCCTCCACTCCCTAATAATACCCATTGCAATGTGGACAATACACACAATTGCATTAGATGCGTTCAAGGGCACAGTCCCAACCATTCATGGGATTATTAACAGATTCCATGTCCACTTACTAGAGCACTTCCAAGCCTGGCTCTATGGATATATGAGACCAAGACAAAAAGCGCTCATAGAATCATGGTTCCCACTCTGGTTCCTCCACACAGACCCTTTCCTTCACACCTGCTCCATAGCAGGGGAAACCCCCTCAGAGTAGTGCACCAACCCCCATACCTGGCAGTCCCGCTGGCAAAAGGGGTAACTTGAGTACCCCGGGGTGCCCAATTTTTATATTTGTTAGTTATTCTCTTAGTTTCACATATATTTGGTAACGTCTGTCCCCTGGTCTGCTTACCTCGGTTAAATTAAAAGTAATAAATAATGCATATAAAAGCTTTAGAATAAAAATATGTATAAAATAGCCCAAAAAGGCTTGCTATGTTAGTTTTTCTTACTGATAGAAAATATTAATATCTCTTTATATATAGCAAACAAAGAATAATGTAAGTTTTTACATGTGTTATAACTTCTTGAGCATTCTGAATTTAAGATTGCACATGATGAGGGCTGCCTACTATAGGTATCCCTGACTCTAATTTTACTTTAAACCGCCTGCTGCCCTATGCTGCGGGTGCCCATATGCCTATTCTGTCCATTATGTTGCTTACCCTCAGAGCTACCTTGGATGGAGGTCCCCTAAACCCTCGTCCCCATCTGATAATATTTCCTAGGTTATTTGCTAAAGAACTAAAATTGGAATTTTTTAATCTAATAATCTCTTTAGTTTAGCACATTGTAATTAAAGATCGTGTACATCCCTTATTTTTGGGTTGGGCACAATAGTAACAAATAAAGAGTATTATAAGCCAAAAAATATTATTTTCTATATAAAAGTTATTAATACTATTTTAAATCCTTTAGGAACTTATTAGATAATCACTTTAGTAAAAGTAAGTATTGTTCAACTGATAAGGTTTAAAGAGAAAATGATTATTTTGTAAAAATCAATTTACTTTACTATAAATTGTGTTGTTACTATAAGAGGTAATTAGTTAAAAAATGTTTAACTTTTATAGAGATACTTATTTTAAGAGTATAAATTGGCGTATATAATTGATCTGGTTTAAATTGACCAAAGTACTATATCTTTGGCATATAGAAAGAAAGTGGGTTAATATTAGGATTAATCTTACTTTAGAGTAGTGGAGGGATATATTACTTTAAGGAGGAAAGACTAAAATTAACTTTTAATTAGTTGTATGATTTATATGCTGAGACCATATTTGTATACTTATGGCACTTGGGTATAACATTATATATAATATATAGCTTATATTATTTTGACTTCTTTAGTTGCAAATTATAGTATTCTTAGATATTATAAACTTGTGCTGAATGTCTTGATAGATATTTAACCTAAACTTTAAGTAGTTGAGGAGCTAGATAAAACGTTAAAACTTTTAGGTCATTTTTTTCAATTAAATGATTTTTAGTCATTAGCTTTATCATATCTATATGCAACATCATTCTATGTATATCATACAAGGTATTCTTAATATGAGTAAAATACTATATAACTGATTTTTATGTATATAATAAAGTATTTTAGATCATATTTCTTTACAAAAATCTTTTCATTCCAATTTTAATCAATTTTATGCAATAAATTATAATAAAGCAAATTAGAACTACCACCAAGTTATTACGCCACTAATAGACATTGATATTCAAAGCATCATCACCTGCTGCTTGAGTATAAGATAGTAGTGGTCCAAATTCTAAAGTTTTCTGTCTTTTGCATAAAATGTGTGTAGAATGTTTTGACATGTTAATTAAAGCCCTCATGCTGTTATGTCCCATTATTAGACCTAAAACTCCATTTTATATGTATCCAACTAACTCACCCCCTTACCTATGACCTTCTTTGCTCCATCATTTGCTTTTGCCTCTGCATGGAGTAAGATATCTCTTCCTATACAAACAAAGCGATAATTAAACTTGTGTCTGCAGCCTTTTTGTAAGCAGGATTTTTTGACTATCACTGAAAATCTGGGGGAGTATCCCCTTTGCTTAAACTGGCTGGTGTTTCCATTTCCCAATAAAAAGGGTCCAAAGAGGGCAGCTGTCTCTCTCATCACACAGGGTGATCTCACCCATATGGTAGACAAGCTCTAGTAACAGCTCTTCCTCTGAAGATTCCTCCCCTGTCCCCGCACTTGCCTCAGCCAAATTAGTATGGCAAATTGAGGAAATTTGCGCCAAAATAGTTGGAAACCGCCACCCCATAAAGTAAAAGGATCTTATGAAGTCAACTGTGCTGAGCCCTCAAAATCAAAGCCCAAATGCCTTAAACCCTTGGCAACAAAGACTGTTAGGCTTGCACATTCATTAGATGCAGAAGCAAGTATCAAATCCTCAGCAAAACTTGCCAATGGTGTCATCACATTAGGAAATGTCATTGGTTCTAAAACTGCTCCAAAACCTATGGGGACAAAGCCTGATGGGTTATACTTCTTAATCATAATGCGTCCAGTGATGAACCCTTGGTCAAAATTACTGATTGCATCGAGCCATTGGTTAATGATGTTGCTGATTTGGGACTCACCTCAAAGACATTAGAGACAAAGCCCAAAAGGCATGTATCTCCATCATCAAATGTTGTCAATAGCTCAAAACTCTCACCACAAAAATCAGGATCATCATTTGATGCTTCTCACTTGGCCAAACAGATGCCAAAGCAATAGGACATGGGCAGATTGGGTATCCCAAACCTGTTTCTGACCAGTTGGGACTACCACTATGTGGGGTGGCCTTGGGGGATTCCTGTTGCCTGTCATGAAAGCCACCATCATGCTAACCATCAAAAATGCAATGAAACTGCGAGTCAGGCGTTCAAGGTTGAACTGACAGCGACTCAGCCCACCGCTGATTCTTCAAAGTCAGTTCAGATTGAAATTGTTTTCTCCCTCCCCCTAAAGTTTGGCAGGTTAGGTCAGATATTGAGGGCCCTGATCCTATGTTTTTTAAGTTATTCCCCAAATTGACCACTATTTAAAAGTCTATAACACAATGAGGAAATTGTCAGTCCATTTTCTTAACATCACTTTCCACTAAGGTCTTCCAAAGTACCCAAAATTTTGATTTTAGCTTAAAATTTTTCATTATGAGCTCCCTATGGCACTAACTATGTGGACGGTTGGGCCTTACATTGGCTGGGCAATACCCATCATGATAACATTAGCTCTTTCCGTAGCCAACTGGGAATATTGTGTATGAAACTTCTGGGGATTCAACCAAAAGTAAAATCCATCCACTGACAGGATATTGGAATCCTGTGGGCTCATCTATCTCCAAACTATGCGAGGATCCACCCCCTCACCTCTGTTTTTTGTTGCAAACTCTTCCATGGAGTATCATAAAGCAGCTAGTCCAATTGTTCAACTTTCTGCATCAATGCCCACTGCATCTGGAGTTACTACAGCCTGGTTCATTTCTGGGTTCCTTTTACACTTGCATCACACTGACTCTCACTTATTACACATCTTCCTGTGCAATATAACGTCGTTTAAGTGGCAATGCCTCTAGAAATCTGGCTTTCATTTTAGGTGCTTTTGAATCCCAACTGGAAGGCCAGTCTAAACTTCATATATCATCTCCCTGACAATCACCCTCCTAAGAAATACTCTTGACTTTGGGTTCCCCTCAAGAAGTACGCAGCCAATGTGGTGAAACGCCCATGATTTACTTCAAAACCCTTGTCTCAATACTCATACTTTCTTTCTGCTGAGATTATGCTGGTGGCTACATTTGCAAACTATTACACACATCTCCCTCCTGAGAGTGTATTTCAGAGAAATTAGCCTCTGGTTATTGCATGTCTGTAAACCAACCTCTTGGGTTAAATTTTTAAAAGTTCCCTTACAGAGGAAAGAAGGGACCCAAGGTAGCTTTTGAGCCCTTAGTTCAATTGAGTGAGTTTATCCATGTTGTTGATGGGCGCTGATTAACTTCTTTAGCCCCACAAACACACCTACTTTACCCCCCTTTTCTGCTTCTTCCCTTGTGAATAAGTTTAAGGGGATCTAAAGGGAGGTAGTTCTGTACAGAGCCCACAAGTAGTGTCCACCCTCATCTGGCCCCCACCCTGTCACCTCTCGCCCCCAGAAAATGCAAATATCAAATTTAAAACTCAGGGAACTTTTTAGGGTCAAAAATATCAGTACAAGCCGCAGAATTCATGATTCTGGGTCACAGGGCGCCAATCTGAGTCAAAAAAACATTCATTAAAATTTTGTATTTTATTTTTAAATAAATCATTAAATTGATTCCACTAAAAACCATATTTCTCTGAGCTCTCAATCCAAGCTAATCCGCTCAAGTTTGGATTGGTGAAATTACCCTGTGGCTGATCCAGGAATTACATTGTCAAAGATTTTATGACCATGTACATAAGCTATCTATTGCCCCCTTAAACCCAGACTGCTTGTTGCAACCAAGTCAGACAGCCTAGTTCAAACCTACCCCCAATCTCTTACCTCACCCTGAAGTATAAAAGGCAATCGCCACTCCTAGGGTCAATTGTTAGTTAATTATTTGTGGTATTTTATTTAAAGTTCAGTTTCCAAAATCCTCTTTGTAAGCTCTGATGACTTAATTCCAATTAAATTTTTCACTTTAAACTCCACCAAACATGCCGATATTAATGTTCTGAGACTGATAGTTGTTGAGTGGGCACTCAAATCCATCAATCTAGTGGCTCACCATGCACTAGTTGAGGTCATTAGAGGTTACACTCCTTACCTACTTATCCAATCTACCATTCAAGGAGACTCCCCAATCGACTAGAACCAGTTCTCCAACCCACCACTGGTTTGGTGCAGCCTGGAAATCAAAAGCTTCACAACCCCTTGCTCATGATGGCCCAAACTATCCGCCTGACTTGCCTCTTTGTCCCACCACTGGTTTGGCGCAATCTGGACAAGAAGAGGTCTCCCAATCTGTTGACTTTAATGAGTCATTCATGGGCAATGATTGCCAATCCTCAAAACTGGGAGGTAATGTTGATGCCATAGCATCTGGGGCATTACTTCTCTGGTCAATCCGCCTTGATTTACATTAATAAATCAATACATTATTCCACCAACTTTTCAGACTCTGCAAGGCAACTCAAAACACCAAAACAACTGTGAGACAATGCCCAAGCTCACCCAATATTTGAATTAAGCCAATTCCATTCAATTTACAAACCTGATCGCCATTTTTCAGGGCAACAACTTAGCAATGAACCTATCGGTTTTATTTAAACAACTGAACCTGAAAAATTATGATATTGAAACCAAAGGCCAGCAACTGCAAACCCAGAGGATTGGTTTTCCTCCATTCCTCTCCCACTCTTGAGGGTTGCCCCAGCAAGACCTGCAGTTGCCCACATTGCAGCCATCTGGTTTGCTTTGGGGCCTCTAGTATGTCATTTAAAACTTACTTTCCTCACAGGAACAATAGGGCATCCCTCCTCCAAGTCACTAGGTCTGCTATGCCACTGATATCCTGGGCATTTCAAAAGGTTGTCACTTACCCAGATTGGAAGTCCAGTCTCACTTTAATTAACAGATTACATGACAGTTAAGGCATGAAAGTTCATAATTACAAAAAAGGCCATGGCGTTTAAGGTTAAGTAAAATGCATCATCCAGGGCACTTATTATAGGCTTCCAATATTATAAAAAATAAATTAGGGAGAAGGTAGTCCAGATATCATATATTTAATGTGATAAAGTTTCAGAGTTTTAATGAGCTTTATAGAAATTATAAAAATCATGGCACGGTATAGGCTTCATAAAATCAGCAAGAAATTAAATTGATAATCTAATTTTTGAAATGATAAGAATCAAACCATGAAAGAAGCACATCTTTTACCACAAACATTTTCTGAAATAATAATATAATAAACTCCAATCATAAGAATTCTTTTGAACTTACAACCTGTTCTATAATAGAGTTAATATCCTACAAATGTGGAGAAAACCATTATTGAATTTATTTATTCGAGGCAAGCTGACCAGGGGATGGACATTACCGAAATAGAGAAAGTATCGACATGAAACCTGAGCAGGGTCAACTCTGTCATAGAAAGCTTTTTTCACCTCCGGATCGCGACTCGGATTTTTCTGGTTACGTCATGGGTAAGGTTTTCGTGTTATTATACCTACTAACCGCCAATAACTTCCTTCGGCTGGCACCCCAATCGATGTGCAAAGGGCGGGAATCGAACCCGCAACCTTCAGGTTGGTAGCCGTACGCCCTACCAACTCGCTTTCCACCCCCTAGAAAACCATTATTGAAATTAAAAAATTATTGGGTATAGTGGGGATATTTAATAAGGGTTCAAAATTTACATTTGAGCTTGAAACCTTTTTACAACTAAATTGATCTTGGTTAACCAAAATATGGCCATTTAAAGGATAATATAATTTATTTTTATTTTTCACAGTTAACAGGCGCCAGCCCGTTAACACCTTGAGGAACAGGCAGAAATAGGATACCTTGGTGATAAACCAAATATATTTTTAACTATTAAAATAATGACCATCAACACTTAGATGAATTTGGCATGTGATAAGTAAGCATAAGATAGTTTTGGAAACATACAGGAAGATCTTTAAGCCTTAATGATTCAACAAAATAAGAGGGGCATTTAGGTACATTATGGTGAAGAATTAACATGAGATGTTTTATCTTCTATGTGTGAAAGATTGCTTAAAAGAAAGGTTAACAGAGGGTTCTGATTTAGAGCTGGCTACTAAGCCTGAACAGGCAGCAGGGCAAATCATAAGACATTTAAATATGAGATTAATTTATAATACTATGTTACAAATCATCATATTAAGTTCTAAGCATGAAATAATCTAAAATAAGATATTCAGAAACTTTATGTTATACTGAAATTCCCACATGTAACCATTATCTATCTATAGTTTCCTCAAAAGTTACCATAGTGTTGTGATTTTTTTTAATCAACAAAATTATCAAATTATTATACTAAATAATAATTAACAAATTATTAGACTGAAACTTTGATCAAGATTGCCTTTATGGTGACATAATTCTGTTGTAATTCAAATTGGCATATTATTTTTATGTTAAATTAAGCGTGCAGCATTGTCTCTCTAATGTTACTTTTTGTTTATTGGGCACCATTGTCAATTCTAGTACTATAAAAGTTATGCTTGATTTCTCCCCATAATGGTGGTGCTAAACCTCAATTTGTTAACTTACCTCAATTTACCTCACCACCACAGCCATGGAGAATCAATTGTTTATTGCATATTATAACTTCTATGCCTCATCGTTTTCCAACAATACATTGTTAATCATGTTTTTATTATCCGCAGGCCAATTGTTTCTTTACTGTTGGTATTTAACTAATTACTATCTGTTGTAAATGCTCTGAGGCCTAGGCATTGTTCTCCCTGTCTTTTATGTATATCATATAGTTAGCCTGAAATTCTCAAGTGCTTCTCAATTATCAATCATTTTATCAATAAGAACCATTGGATTTAAAGTATAATATATTTTAGGGCTGTCATTTTGGAAGGGGATCTTGTTCTGGTAGTAGCACCGGAAATCTACTCACAACAAGGATTACCAACTGCCCATCTAGTACTAAAAAAAGGATTACCAACTGCAAGTCCTTAAGTCACTATCAGTACTAAATAATGTTATATGCTTTCTTTATTTTTTGACAAGAACTATCTAATGGGGATAAGTTTTTATTTGTTTTCCAAAGCTTCCGTCATAATAAAGATTACCTTTGTCATTTTTTTAATTGATCTGTGCACTTGAAATATGTCGCCGCAGCACAAAATCTTACCATTGTGGTGCTCACTACAGGGGTCACATATCTCTAACCTGTACCGCCTTAAAGCTGATGATCCATGTCAAGAATATTTTTTGCTGATATAGCATGACCCACAGGTGCTGAAGCGGCTGACCCTAGGACCTGCAAAACTATGTTCACTCCCTTTGTCTCCTTAAAGACAAGTAATGTTCACCTTTGCCAACACTTGGATAGCTTGTTGACACATTATCGCTTAGTTACCATTGAATCAAATAATACAAATGACAATCAACGCCCTTTAGTGGCCTTGATCAAGCCATGGATTAAGTTCTTTGTTACATAACTGGCTAAGGCAAGGAGATTGAAAACCTGTATATTCTAGTTTTCACCCAAATTCAGTTAATTATAAAGTAAAATTTCACCTCTTGACTTCCAACAAGAAATTTAAGCAGGTTGAACTAAGGTTCATTGTGGAGCGCCGCCATTAGCTAGTTTGTTGAACTAACCTCGCCAAGAGTTTATGGATGACTGTGATAAAAGTAGTTTAATTAATGCCAGTGATTAGACTCCAAATATATGGATTAATAAAAATCGATACTCCATCAGCATTTAATACCAATAGCAATGAGCTTACCATTTGTGCGCCACTTGCTTATGATACTTATTGCTTTCCCAACTTTGGGTATTTCTAGCTCCATTTATATTTTGGTGATCCTCACTATCAATATACTGTTGCTGCCAGCTTCATCGCCTCTTATGCTAACTCTTCAACTTCTTCTTGCATTTCTCAGGTAACTTATGCTTTAACCACTCCAGCAGTCCAAAGGTTTTTATTTCCGCTCCCCATTCAGATAATCTGGAGGTTCAATCTGGATTATTAGGGACATTCTGGCCTTGTAAAATAGATGTCAAATTCCTTTTAAATAAATCAACTTACCATTTTTATAAAACGAAAAAATGTATAGAAATATTTCCCTGTTCAAAATAAGCATGAGGGTGCCCCAAAGACTGCTAGTATGGCAACTTAACAAATTCCCTTTACTACAAAAGTCAGAAGGTGTTAATGGCAAAATTAAGTTAAGTTGGTATGACTTACCAAATGTCAAAGTATAAGTTTTGAGGAACAACATGCCTTCTTGGACTATGATAAGCACCCTTCAGGGGTAAGAGGAGCCCTAAGGTTCCAGTAAGCCTCTTGTCCCATATGTGTGACTTAGATCATGTGGTAGGTGAGCGCTGTGTTACTTCCCTATCTCCCATGGATTCTTCCTCTATGCCCCATTTTTTCGCCGTGAGGAAATGGTAAAAGGAGTTTGTAGAGAGGTATGGCATTTCAGGGGCCATTGTCAGAATGTATGGGTTTATCCTTCTTCCTGCCTCATTGATCAAAAATTTCCTTGCAGATGGCCAAATCCATTCTGAGTCCTAATTGACCTGTAACAGGTAGGAAAAGTCAGGTTTGATTACCCGTTATAAAGTAATGGATTGAGGATGGTAATCCAAGTCAGTCAATTGACCCCAAGTCTAAGATGATAAATTGACTCGCTGAAACAAAAGCTGTCAGAACTAGGTGTGCAAACAGGCTTATTCTGAACAAACCTTTATGAACTAGCGTATTGTAAACTTTTTTAGTTTACTGTACAGGTTTGAGTGTGCTTTGAGTTTTGTTTATCAAGATAATATCATGGATGCAGTGGATAATGTATGAAGACGATTATACATTTGATTTTCACAGCCATTTGCATCAAATCTACTCAGATTTTCTCTTTATAGACTGATACTGGCAACTTTTTCCTGACAGCTAGAAGGTACTTGGACAACAATCCAGACAAGTGAAACTATCCCTTTAACTCTAATCACAAGAGTTGGCAAACAAAGAACAACAAGGGAAGCTTACCTCCTATTCTTTATACAATAGATCTTGAGAATAAAACAAACTAAATAAGGAAAATATACCTTAAATTTGTCTTAGGAGAGTGATAAAACAATTGTATTACTATTTAAGTATTACTGTATTGTCTCTTATTAAAAATCATACATAAATATAACAAGAATAAAAGTTTATGTGACTAATTGTAAGAAATAAAGAAGTGCTAGTGCTTACACATCTATCCAGCCAGTCTTCTTCATATTTGACTCCAACCTCAATCAGGCATTTTCTTACACCCAAGTAATTTCCACCTCACTCAGGGTATTTGAGACATAAACAAGTGGGCCTGCACCACAATATTCAACAGAAACAAACCCAGAACTAACTTTAATGTCAGTTTTTATTTTAAATGAACAATATTATTAAAGAAAAATAAAGCGCTCAACTCTTCTGTTTGTTCCTTAATGGGAAGGGCATACATTGCAATGAATTTAAACTAAGGAGTCTTCTAAAAAAAGAATATCTCATCCACTTAATCTAAATTTCGCTACCAACTAGGTTGTGACCCCTCCTGGGTTAGATTTTAGTATAGCGTGTTCCAACGCTTTTATTCAATCCCAGAAAATTAACACTATTAAGCTAGAAACCTGCTTAGATAATGGGCCCACTTGCCCATAAATAGAATATAGCATTACTTCAGGATAACCTGAAAGTTACTTCTAAAAAAGCGTTTTCAACGCTTTAGCAACTGCCAATAAGCACCCTTATCAACCAAAAACAAACACAGAATCATATGTGTAATTTAGATTAAATTTTAATAATAAAATAACATTTGAACTATTTACAAGCATTTTTGGGGACCATCTTTAATAGACCTTAAATATCCTTCAGAATAAAATATGGTAAATTAGATTAATATTCTATAAAGAGATAACTAGATAATATAATCAATAAGTTTTAGATCCAACATTTGCTGTTCTTTTTCTTATTATAAATCAAACCCCAGCAAACTAAGAAAATATGTTATTTATAGTCTAAATAAAGTTGAATAATGTGTGAGAATTCAATTTCCAACAACTATTGATCTGGAATGGGCCCAGTCTAAGGAGGAAGATATTGAAATTTATATAGGTTCTTTGAATTTTTTGATAACCCCTCTACTCAAAAAACCTTTCCTCAGTCTGGCCAATAAGAATATGCTAAGCCCTCAGATTAATCCAGGCAAGCGCCTCACAAATTTTCCCCCTCACTTTAAATACAACAGCCCTAGGGTTTTTGTTAGTTCATTTTTACATCTGAACTTACTAAATTTCTATAAAACCCTTTAATGCTCCAAAATTTTCCACAGATACCATCTACTATGATAATCTAAAAATTCCCCATTGATTAAGAAAAGCATGCAACAAATTGAAGTTTAGCCATACTGATAATGGAGTGGGCTCTCTATATGATCAATCCAGCTACCCAGTGGATGGTCACTGACCTCCTAAGAAGATACACCCCTTGATGGCAGTTACCTATCCGCTTCATGCAAGATGTGCACCTTCCCATTCAGTATACACCTTGCTTACCAACTACTTGTTCAGCGCAATACATTTTCCCTGTGCCACAACAGTATGTTAACTACACTATGCCTACTGAATATCAGGAGCGCCTAATTTCCAACGCCTTTATAAACCCCAGATGCCTGGTTTTTCCAGAGCAACCTCTCAGGGAGAGCCTGGTATTTCTGCCATGGGCAACTTAACACGCCAATCCATTGCCACCTCTGACCATGTGTGGCAGTCAAACCCTGTCAACATACACTAGGCCATACTGGCTCCCGCTGAAACTCAATTCTTTCAAATTTGATTTATCCTACCTATTATATGATCCTAGTTATAATCTTATCTATTGAAAGGTCCTAAAGACCATCTGTGCCTTACCCAACATCTGCTTACTAAGATAGCACCTTAAAGACCAGAAACTGCAGAATCTCAAGGAGTTGTCATCTTCATTGCCTCTCCCACCCTTGTAGTTGCCTCTGCAAGACTTACAGTTGCCCCATTTCAGCCATTTGGCTTTCCTAGGGGTCCTTAGGTACGTTATTGAATTTTTATTACCTTCACATGAGTTCTCTAAAACCCCTCCTCAGAGTCATTAAAACCGCTGAGTACTTGGCATTCTGGATGCTCCACTGGGTATTAACACATCCATACTGTAATCTCAGTCATATTCTAATCAGCTTTTTGCTTGACATAATGAGCTGAATAATCACTTCAGCACTCTCTCACCCTCCTATTGGGAACAGGAGAAGCAAATAACATTTTTACTATAAAAAACACTAGCTCTACGACCTAATTTTCTCCTATGGGCTCACCGTCAATTTCATCTAAGCCTGTGAGAAGTCTCTGGAAGTAGTAGCATAGTACACCAAACCCAATAATTAGCACTATGCCTGAAGTAAACATGACAAGGTGGGGTTTCCCCCTGTCACCTCTGACTAAGTAGCTTATCAGGTACTGGACGCCTCAGCAAGACTCCAGATGCATTTTTTCGCTTCAAATTAAAGATCCCGGCCACACTGATTCCAAAGGAGTGTAGCTCTCATTGATTTTCTAGAGGGGACGCTTTCCAATAGGTGAGGTGGGGAATGATATGTTTTGCAGTCAAAACATGAAACCCTACTTCGCACCTTACACTGGTCACCTAAGCAGTACATGTCCCAGAGTCTAATATCTTATGCCTCCTCCTTCTCTTTACCCTGGTCTTGTGGCTGCAATCCTGATATCCCTTATTGAAGCATTTCCCTTGTTGGTTTCCTCAGTGCCAGTCTCACCAAATATTGCAGTTCCCACCTTCTGGGCCACTATAGACTCTATCCCTGCATCCCACCCCTCTTGAGACCCACTTCCAGGATCCTTGAAGGTCACCTTCTCAGTGGTATGTTCAATTGGAGCCAACCCTTTCAAAAACTGCTTGAGCTGTAGCTGCCCTTGACACACCCAACCCACTACTCCTTCCTCTGCTGGTGGTCAAGTACATGGGAAAGGAATCCCGCAAGGTATTGCAAAAATATCCACACATGTTTTCCCACTCTCAAAATCAAATTATTTTGACTGGTGGGTAAAATTCTGGACCCCTCCGCTCATGGATCGAAAAGATAGTGTGGCTCAGGATGATTTAACCTCATAATAACCGCAGTTACGCTCACCATCTACCAAAGTGCCTCTTCATGAGCTCCCCTCACTAAAGTCTCCATGTCCCTGGGACAATGTGAACCCTGTCAACACCTTGCCACTTAAACCCTGTTTAGTCAATAATGAGGGAGAAGAAGGTGTAATTGTGATTTGTAGATTTCCAATTTAGATGGATGATCAAACAAATCCAGTGATGGGAATGAAACACATCCCTGTGGCTACCAAGCAGCCACACTTTATCATTGGTTACGCAACTACTTCATTCAATCTCTACCTTGCAGTCCCTAATAAAGAATTTCAGGTTTATTTTCTGGTTCCAATTACCTTATGCAAGGAGTCTAGTGAAATTTCTGTACAGGTTCTTCTAGACATAAGAGTGGCGGGCAATTTCATAGATTTTAGTGTAGCGCAGTCTCTGAACCAGGAGATTAAGGTGGCTTCTTCTATACTAGGCACCTCTTCAAAGATCCTGAAATGTCACCTTATATGCCACCCAACAAACTTCTCAGTCCATGATTTTTGGTTTTATGAATAATTCTCACCAATACAAGATCTACTATAAACCATGATCATGATGATGGCTGGTGACACTGGCTGCAGGTGAAAATCAACCTGTACAACAACTCCCTCACTTTTTACATAAAGTAGGCTCAGTGTGGTTTTTCTTTGCTTATCACCTGCTGAGAAATTTATATGACTGGATGATAAGCTATACATTTTGGCGAATCATGAACTAGAGTTGAGGTGAGCTTGAAGATTGAGTATAAAATATTGATGTAAAGAAAATCAAACGTAACCATGATAGTTGGTGAATTGAGAGAATTCTGCCAAACCCTCAAGATAGATGAAAACTCCTAAAATGGAACAAATAGGAGATTACTAAGCAGAAGGGTGGAATTGGCCTAGAATACTGAGATAAGAGTTGAGCGGAGGAAGGATAGATGGATTTTTTGCTAGTCCACAGATAGGTTCTACGTTTTTTATATTATAATAAAAGGTCAATTGGGTCAATTGCTCCATATATTATTTATATCAGTTTTTATTAAGGATTGGCAATCCGCATATCATCCATTCCGTTACTCAGTGGCTAAATCCTGTGCAAACCCACTTGGCGGATTTTACCCCATATTGCCAAAATGTTAACAGTGGTGCTCACTATAGGGTGCCACTGGTTTACTGTATCATAAATGGCATTAGGGCATCATGGTAAAATCTCACTCTTTATGCCAAAATCTAATTGGATTTCATGATCAATATGCTGGGGAAGCAATGGAAGCATTCAATGAAGGGCCAGCACTTTTCATGATTACAAGACAGGGGATGAGTATACTATGGCCAAAATTTTATTCAGCCGCTTGTTCTGCGCTGGCATTGGATAAAAGGGTCCAGTCCATAAACGTGATCCTCAGCATTTGCAGGGTATTATGGAATGGCTTTTTCTCGGGTACCACTTTTATGAAAATGATGTGGAGGATAATGCTCTAAGTTTTTTATAACCATTGGGACCAAGAAGCTCGTTACAAGTTGTATATGTCTTACCTCAATGCGACAACCACAGGGCTGCCTTGCCAGATAAGCACCCATGGAACTGAGGAATACATGGTTGCATACGAGCAGCCTTTGACCCGCCAACTACTACATGTGTTGGCCAACCATAACATCGATATTGGGGACATCATGCATTTTTTTCAAGAAAAACAGAATGACACTCGCCTTTTACTAAACTGCCTTGATTATTCTTTCTCTGAGGTTCAGTGGCACTTGTGCATGTGGACAGTCATGTCAGGGACGTCTGCCATCACTTGGACAAATTAGTTCCACTAGTTGAATCAGGAGTTACCATGATTGATAGGGGAACTGTTAGACCGGCGTGAATTATCAGAGGAATGGATCCAGGATGTCACAACGTTGGGTAACAACACTGAGCAGTTTATAATGGACCTGGTGTAATGGGCTGAAGGGATTGAAGCAGCGGTGGCGTGGGTTAGAGACCGGAGAACCTGACAGAGTGGCAGATGATGGATCACGTTGACTCTGTGGCAGTCAAATTTAGTTAACTTCACTTTGAGCAGAGTAACCAGCGGATGACTGACATATGACCAGCTCTTTTATGGCATCTTAGAATACCGCCAGTTGCTTGGTCAGATTACCCAGTTGGAAAATGCTTATCAGGCGGCTCAGAGCTGAGGTAATACCCTTCTGTTCATCAAGATGGTAATCATGCTGATATGCAAGTGCGCTTGGATACCCTTTGATGGGCCAATGAGGAGCTGGTGTGAGAACGATCCACTATCATTAATCAAGTAGATGAAGCAAAATGACAAGCGCGGGACACTTGACAGCAGAACATGAGTATGCAGGGCACATCGGAGGACGTTCTCTCGCGGCTTTAAGCAATGGTGCATAAACTGGACTCTGAGAAGAAGTTCCACAATGAATTGCAAAGTCAGTTTGAAGCGCTTCAACAGGGGGTGAAAGAAGGCTGGTGTCAGCGCTAATTGGTCAAAGCTGAGAAAATAATTGACGAACATTTTGCTGAACAGCCTGGTAAGGGGGAAAGGGTGCAGTCAGCATTGATTCAGGAGAGGAATGCTACATATCAGTCAGCAAGTATCCCCTGGGGGCCATAGCAGTTCATCCTCGCAATATAACTTCTTCCCAGTCCATTTTGGTGGATTTGCATCCATCCACACGACCCTATGCTAATCCACAAGGAGATGTTCCCTCAGTTGTTTGGAATCTATTTCAGCTGTTCCTCATGCCTGGAGCACGTAGCGAGGTGATTTTGTTTGGATAAAGAAGTTACCACCCTTCAATCATGATGGGAACATGCACGGGTTTTTTAAACAATTTGTTTTCGCCGTGTAAGGGGCATCAGATTGACAGAAAGCAAAACTGTTGCTTTCCGCTCTGGACATTGAGAGCGTCGACCAGGTCACCTGTTACCTCCAAAATAGTTCCTTATATTCTCAAGTGGTGAAGGAGACTGTGCTCCATCTATTTGGGAGTGCAGCTAAGATGGCGCAGCACAAGGCTGACTTTTTTACCATACAGTTTTACAAGAACAAATCACTGATGGAGTTCACAGAGTGATTCATGAATGAAGCTCATGTGTTAGTAATAGCCAGTATCTTAACCAACGAGGATGTAGGCATAGCTATGACGGTGGCAGTCAAACCATATCATGAACTGCATAATGCTATGACTCACATACTGAATAAAAACATGGGGCTTCTTCAAATTGTTAACACCTTACGCCATCTTTCTGCTACGTTCAGTGCTCCCAATGTGGAGCAGAAGGACCCTGCTACTTCTGCGGCATACTCAGCGGGAAATGGACTGCACGGTCCAGTTGTAATCTGTTGGGTAATATTTTTCCACCCTATATGTCAGCGGATTCTTTCCGCCCTCCTTACACTTAGCCGCCCCATCCCCGGCCTAACTTCAATACTTCAGTAAACTTTTGACCTGGCCCTTCAGGAGCGTACTATAGACAGAAGCCATTTATGAATCTTGTTTCTCATGCTGATGAAAAGGGCATTGTGCGGTTAACTGCCCAGGCAACCAACATGTGTATGCAGTGCCATCTGTTATGATGAGCAGGGAAAAGACAAGTGAAGTAGAGACAGGATGCTCTACCTCTGCTAATTTTGAATTTAATTGTCCCTAACGATTACCAAGTGTATCTTCTTGTTGGCCCTGGTACCCAATCTGACAACTTATTATACCAACAACTTCCAGCCAATAACTCCACCTTCATTCAAGGGAGCGACTATCCCCTTTCAGGCTCTGAGTTCCACCAATATGTGCAAAAGCCGTATGCATGGCAAATCCTTGAACAAAATAAGCATAAGTAATGCTGAACCCTCAACGGATGTCGCCTCCCTAGTGGAAGTTAACGAAGCCATTCCTGTAGAAAAGATCACCCAGGAGTATCCTCATGTTGGTATGGGTATATCCTTTTTTCTTGATAACAGAAAACCCTTGGACGTTCAAGTAATAAACACCAATGTTTCTTCTTATTCAGAGTGTACCTACTGTGATATTTTTATTCAGAACGCAAAAATCCGACCTATTATAGTTACTAGTGTCACTGTTATTATAATCTCCACCAAGCTTGTAACTAAGCTTCTGCTAAAGCCTGATGTGGATCACATAGTAGTGTATTGGACCACTGGGGAAAAGAGCACTGTGTCCGAAGAAGCTTACAGCGCATTACCTCTAAAATTTGGTTTGGTGAAGGCTTCTGCTCTAGCAGTAATTCTGCCAAATAATAACGATGGCATGTTGATTGGTGCTGCATTCATACGGCAACTTGGAGCCATGGTCAATATGGAGAAGTGACCATTAGTATCTTGGGACAACAGATCCCCATTTACTTTACCTCCAGCGAAATCCCAAAAACCTGATCCACTCCAGACAGATCAATTTAGCATATAGTGATGGGGTGATTCCTGTACAATATCAGTGGATGAAGTGGAGGATCAGAGCTCTACCCAACCAGATCTATGAATAAAAAGGTAGTCTACAACGAGCTGTGAGCACTGTAAGCATACCATCCAGGCATCAGGTCATATTAGGGACGTAGCTTTAAATTGATATCCCAAAATGGCTATATGGGGATGTTGTAAAGCCCTACCAGCAATTGTGGCTCAAACATCATGTGGCTTCTGGATTATTGTTACTATGGCAGGGGGAAGTGAAGGTATTGGTAGTGAACCTACAGAAGGAGTTGATGACAATCCAAAGGCACTAAGTGGTGGCTTATCTACACTTTTTCTCTATTGACAAGGTTCACCATATTCATGACTTCAGATTGTGGGAGGACCTCGGCCTACTTGAAAGTTTCCTGTTCGGTGTAGTGGCAGTGGTTCTGCGGGAAGCTCTTACCAAATTTTCATAGGAACAGAAAGATAGGGCGATAGCTTTATTTGAAAATAATGAGATATTTTTGCTTCTGATGAATATGATTTGGGGTGCGCTGAGGGGTAATGCATCAGATAGACATAGGAGATCACCCTCCCATTTGTTCATATCCTATTTGGCGCTCAAAAGTGGCGGAAGATGTTTTCTCTGATGAGGTAGACAAATTGATTGAACAATGGATGTTAGAGCCATCTTATAGTTCATGGACATCACCAGTACTTATTGTTTAGAAAAAAGATGACACAAACCAGGTGGTCATTGACTATCAAAGGCTCAATAGAGGTACAAAGAAATATTCCTATTTCTCTTCAATGGATTGACGATGTGTTATATCAACTTGGTGGGGCTAAATATTTTTCTGCTATGGATTTGATATTAGGTACTGGCAGATTGAATTGCCAGTGGCGGAACATGAAAAATGTGCTATAATCACTTCAAAGGGGTTATTCCAGCCTACATGTATGCCACAGGGTTTGTGCAGCGCTCAGGCTACGTTCCAGCATGCTATTGATACGATCTTAGGTGACTTGAAGTTGTCCTGCATCTTTGTTTACCTCAATGATATCAACATGTTCTCTCAAATATTTACAGAGAATCTTGACCACTTGGAACAAGTGTTCTGCAAACTAGCTGATGCTAATATCAAGATCAAACCTTGGAAGTGTCATTTTTTCAAAGAACAATTGGAATACTTTAGGTTTATAGTTGACTCAAAAGGGCCTAAACTGCATCTGGCAAAGGTGGAAGCAATAAGAAAGATGACCCAACCAGGTTTAAACGTGATATACAAGTGTTTTTGGGGATGGTCAGTTACTACCAGTGGTTCATTCCTATCTTCAGTTGTATCAGGGCACCGCTCTTTGAGTTGTTGAAAAAAATGCCACTTTTGACTGGATGGAACAATGCCAAAATGCTTTTGATGTCTTATTAATTTCATTGTTGATTGCGCCTATTTTGCAATATCCCAACTTCAAAAAACAATTTATAGTACAAACTGATGCATCACTTTCCACCGTAGGGGCAGTATTATCTCAGAAGGATGGTGATGGCGTAGAGCACCCTGTCACGTTTTGTAGCAGAAGCTTGAACTGTCATTAATGGAACTACATTATGATTGAGAGAGAGTTCTTAGCAGTGATATATTCATATAAACAGTATTGGGTATACCTCCACGAGGTGAAATTCCAATTGGTAACATATCATGCATCTTTGCGTTGGCTGAAGAAATCTTCATGAACATGAAGGATAGCTCGCGCGTTGGTCATTGAAGCTCCAGGTGTATGATTGCAAGGTTGTACACTGGCTGGGAGGGAAACAGCAAGATGCAGACTGTTTTATTGCTACCAATGGTCGCCATCATGGTAGATTTGTCCAACAATATATTTGAGAAGCAGGTGGTGGGAAAATACTACGATGAGCTTCCACAAGTGATCAAAGTGTTAGATGATATTAGACAGGATACCTTCCTACGTAATGGGGAACTATATATGTGGATTGGAGAATTGGTGCTTAGTTCCCTAAACTCTATGCTAGACCAGTGATTATTATGGATGAACATTGAGTGGTAGGGCATGGTGGGTTGCAGAAAATGTAGGAGTTTTTGAGACCCCACTACTACTGGAGAGCATGCATTATGACGTGCTGAAGACGGCTAATTGTTATCTGTTAATTGGAGAAAACTTTCCACAAGAAAACCACATACTAGCTGGTTAATTCCCAGTTCGCATGGCATCCTGTTTCTCTTGATGTAATGGGGCCTTTGCCAACTGATGAAAACCAATCTAAGTATATAATCGTAGAAATTGGTCATTTGATGAGATGGGTGGAAACTAGGACTAATAATGATTTAGTGACATAAAACACTGCCAAGTCTATTATGGAGTGTGTCATTCAGTGACAAGTCTGTCACAGTTCATCTTAATGGACAACGGAACCAATTTCACTTTGCATATTATACCCAAGTTGAACGAATTGATGGCAATCTGCAGGGTCTAGACTACACCCTACCATCCAGAATCCAATGGAATGGTGAAATGGGTCAAATGAACGTTAATAAAAATACTCTGTAAGCTTGTGAAAGATTGAACCTCTGAATGGAGTACCCTTCTATCCAAAGATGTCTTTTCATACAATATCAGCTACCACTCATCCACTGACAAGAGTCCTTTTAAAAGTCTATGGTAGACATCTGGCTTTACCTTCCCCGCTTTACTTGTGTGTAGGATACTAGCGGTGTAGAAAAGCAGCTTTATTTGACCAATCTAATGGAAATGCTGATAAAACTACAAACGGAAGCATATTCTACCAACTTGGCTAAAAAAGATTCTTGATCAGGCGGGTGATCAGAGAATATGTAGCAGACTCCTGCAGTTTGCTGTAAGAAAGCATGTCTTGTTCCACGACCAACATGGATTTTGATGGAAGAACAAGTTTGTTAATATTTGGACAGGTCTGTTTGAAATAATGAAAAGACAGGTACCAATGCCTACACCATTAAGGAACCCGTGGGTGGTCAGATTATCAACTGAGTCCACATGAAGTTTCTCCGAGCATACAAGCAATAGGAGCTTATTGTCCAGTCAAAAGGGGGGGGTAATGTTGAGAGTTTTTATTATTGGACAATAAGCTATAAATTTCAGTGGATCATAAATTAGAGTTGATGCAAGACTTGAGATTGAGCGAAAATATAGGTGTTAGGTGAATAGATCATAGCTTCAATAGTTTGGCAAATAAAGAGAATTCTGCCAAACCCTCAAGATCTATGAAAACTACTAAAATTGAACGAATAGGAGATTACTAAGCAGAAATGTTGAATTGACCTAGAATACCAAGATGAGAGTTGAGCAGAAGGAGAGTTTGAGTTTTTGGTAGTCCACAGATAGGTTCTGCATTTATATATTATAATAAAAGGTCAATTGGGTCAGTTGCTCCATATATATATCAGTTTTTATTAAGGATTGGTGATTACTTATCATCCGTTCCGTTGCTCAGTGGCTAATACTCTATTCAAACCAGCTCAGTAGATTTAACACATATCGCCAAAAAGTTAAAAACACCCTTCATAAAGGGGCCTGGCTGAGCTCTTTATCTCCTACTTTTCACCTGTGGACCTCACCCAGAATTTCCTCTTTCCTCACCCCATATAAGGACATTCTCAACTTGTCTCTAGCTTCAAGGCTGCTTCATCACTCCAAGTGCAATTTTTAATTTTTAGTTGACAGTGGACTTAATTAAACAAACTGACGTTTATAACTTTAAACTGAGGAGGAATATAAGGCTTTGGGGGCATGTATTGATGAATTTTAAAGAAGAAATGAATCATTAAGAAATTTTCGTTACCACTGCTGGTCTTTTCTTGGAAATTGATGTGTCTCTGCAGCCAATTGTCACTTATTTTCATCTGGAACATATAATAGATCCTGACACTTACCCCCTGCCTTTGTAACAGTCCATAGCACAGGCCATTGTGAATGAGTATTATACAAGATCGATTTGGTGAATGCCTTCAATCAGGTTCAGGTTTCAAGGAAACAGGAGCGGCTCATGTCCATCTGCACCAGGCGAGGACGCTTCCAGTTCAGAGTAATTCCCTTCAGAAGAAAAAACGCCCCAGCTACTTTCCACTTCATTGATCTTATACTATGTGACTTAAGGTTTTTCCATGCCTTTTCTTACATTGATAATTTATTAAACCATTCCCCACCCAGAAAAGCACTTCAAACAACTGATGCTGTGGCGGCAGATCTCCACAAGGCAACCTGCTATAAAAAAACCCCTAAGTGCACATTATTCCATGAAGAGGTAACCTTCTTGGGGAAGTTGATTCTGAAGGATGGATATGCTGTTCTCCCTGAAGCTAAAGGACAATAAGCTGTGGCCCACTCTGACAACCCATAAACAATTTTGGAATTTTCTTAGCATCATCACATCTTGGAAAATTCTCCCCCAACCTGGATCAGCTAGCTGCATACCTTCACCCATTAACAAGAAATAATTTTCTCTTAATATGGTCCGCAGAGTGTCAGCAGGCCTTTGAGGCCAACATAAAAATCTTCTTCACTTCCCCAGTGCTATGCCACATGGACTCTAAAATCCTCTTTGGTAGCCTGCAATGCCTAATCAGTGGCTGTGGGTGCAGTGCTGCTTCAAGAGCACAAGGGAGCCAAATGCCTCATGGCTTCCTATTTCCACAAATCCACATCCACCCAGAAGTCAAGGCTAATCAACAACAAGATATGAAGTTAGTAGCCTGGTCGCTTACTCACTGGCGCTACCTACTTCTGGGTGCGAAAAAGAAGGTTACCATATATAAAAATCACAAAGCTCAAATAAACTACTGGAAAACTCAGAAACTAAGTCATTGCTAAGCCTGAGCTTACCCTAACCTCTTCAGGTTATACTTCAAGTGCAAAGTTTCATAGGTGTTAAAATTTTGGGCTTTGTTGCTCGCTTTTAGCCCTGGATTTCAACTGCACAGATTCGTGGATCCTCGCGTTAAATATTTGAATGAGATTGTTAGATTGAGGCAATAAATGGTATAAGACTATTATTAAAGTTGATTGCCCAAAAGCCACGTTGAAAGTAAAGTCCAACGCTAAACGGGTGCTTCTTCTTGAAGATCTGGCAGGAAACACTTTCTCTATTCCCTTCTCGCAGAGCCAAGCAGAGATATTGATAAAACCAACCTAAGGATATCTGATCCTTGCACTCTTCTCTTAAGAATAATGTTTAAAACAACCAATGTTTTAACAAATAAGCTAATATCATTTTGAATCACATTTTATTAGGGAATTATTTGAAGTTTTTATAGTTAGAATCAGCACACAACTTTTCAGCTGTCCAATGAGAATATTTGTGCTCCTATACTGGTTTTGACCCTCAGTGTTAGGCACTGAATCTTGTCAGGTACCGTTGCCTTGAGTTTTTTAGGCAGCGTAATCCTCAGGAGATTGGTAGACCAAACAATTGGTATTAGGTAAATGAAACCATTTTTTTGGCCAATGATGATTCTACTCTTTCTCCAGCATTTGAACGTTTTGGTAGTTTCCAATGACTCCAATCTGTTCCGCTCTGAATAATTCCCTATAATTTGAATATTGGGGATTATCCCAATATCAAATTAATGCTTAATTTCATCAGGGATGATGCCCAATGAAATTATCATCTGTCAGCAGCCTCAAATATCATCAAGGATGATGCCCGACAATAATTCATAATTGGTGACTTCTAATATCATTGGGGATTCCACCTGATAATATTCTCATCAGTCAGCCACTATTGACAACCCTCTCCAATTATAACTAATTGCCAAATCTCCTATTTGGTCAAAGGGTTGGACTATGTGGTCATCTGCAATTCTGACACATTCCCCTTCTTGACCAGATATTCAACGGAAGATAGAACCCTAAGGAATGGAAGCTGCCTCAGCTGGAGCTCATTTTTGTTTGTTATAGTTCTATGTCCTCAGCATAGTGCAGCTCTGTCCGCAATCAACGCCCATATGCTCTGCTTGGTATGATGACTTCATATCCTTGGTTGCTACCCATTGCTGCCTCTTATCAAGCGTGGGTCCCACAACATCATGTCGCACCAGTCCCATCTTCACATCTGTTGTGAGAGATCAACTGATCTACCTGTACAAACCCCAGGACAGGCCTCGTTGGCACTCTTGCCACCTGTACAAACCCAGGATGGGTCTCAACATCTTGTTGATAGGGACTATTCCAGTGGACCTATTTTCAGCCCTTCTTGATCCTGCCAATCCTTGGGACTTGTGCCCATTAATTTATCCCTTCCTCCACGATCAGTAGGTGGGAATATCACTAGATGCATTACTGTTCAAATTGAGTTGTTTTTTAACATTTTTCTACTTTTTTGTATTTTTATGAATCTTTTTTATATATTTAAAATATTTATTCTTTTTATTTTTTAATATTATATTTTATTCTTTTTTATACCAATACTTTAAGTATTTTGTGTGGACATATTACTATTTGACCATCTTCAATATTTATTCATATAGGCATAATTTGCCAACTTGATAATTTTGAACAGCCCCATACATAGTGTCCAACTCATTTTTTCCCCTTTTTAAATTTTTAAGTGCCATTTCGAATGCCTAAGATTGTAATGAAATTAGGATATTGGCTGGTCAGATAGATATTGTTTGGCACTCATCCCTGAAGATGGTTCTACTGCTGAATACAATATTGGCGGTAATGCAGCTTTCCGCCCATATAACAGTTCAAGCAGCGTTTTCTCAATCCAAATTTGTCAAAATCTGACCCTATTTCTTGGCTTTAATTGCCAATTTGAACGTTTGATTGAATCTGCTGATTGATCTGTAAATTATCCACTACTCACACAGATTAATTTGGTAACATTTTTTGTTGCTAAAGTCATCTGAATTAGATACTGTTTTTCGGCATTTCTTGCATTTTGCTCATTAAACAAGGAAATTAAGTTCAACTGACTTCATCCACTATTCTCTGGATTAATAGCCTCAAATTCTGATCTCATCTATCACCTCAGGACTTCTCACAGCAGACCCAGTTGCAACCCAAGCTGTTCCTGCCAATGGCTTTACTCAATATAGATATCTGGCGAAACAGCTTCTCTTGCAGTGCTAGATAGTTCCGCATCTAGACTGCAAGGCTTTTTTCAAATATTGGGAAGTTTTATCCTCCTCTTGAGGAATCACAATGGTCACAAATCGCCTTGATTTCTTCTCCCAATTTTGGGCGTCAAATTGTCCCATTGTTCCATCTTTCCAATAATGGTTAGTTGATTTATTCTTCCACTTGGATCCAATGGGGTTTTTCCTTTCAAAATTTGATTCTACTGAATAATGACTTTTTCAATGTTTTCTAAAATATCATCTTCTAATTCCACCAAATTGTGATAATCCTCAGTTTAATTTCGTTGTAAGATTGATTGGGCGCATTAAAAGTTGCTCCCAACATCTTCAGATGGTCCACCATCTGTGAGGTCATTATTTCAGTTATTAGTGCTGCTGCCATAATCCAATGCAATTTGTGGTATGGCTGAAGTTCTGACTGCATGGCTATGTGTGTATCAAAGTCGCTTAACACATTTGCTCCTGCCAAGATCTGAGCTTCTTGGTAAAAACGTTTGGCAAAACTAGCTAGGGTCTCATCTTTGAGGAATTGTTACCCATGAACTCTTGTTTTATGATTCGCCATCTGAGTAGGGCTTCCAAACTCCAACATAATGGTGGCTTTGGCTTTCGCATATGACCAATTGTCCCCATTGAGGTGAGGAAGCACCAGATTTTGGCAGTCTATGCTAAGGCAGTTCATTACGGTCACTGCTCTTTGTCAGTCTGCATAGCTGAACATGGTCATCTCAAATAAGCGGAAGAACGCTGAGGCATTATCCCAGTGAAAGGTGGGCAATTTCAGCATATTTTGAAAATCCTCAGTCACTCTGCTCATAGAAAATCCTTGGCCAGCTACTCAAGAAGCCATGGGAGTGGCTTTGGGAGTTATTTCCAACACACCAGCAAATAATTTGGGCATATTTTGGGGTGGAGAGGTCTTCCTGATTGAAGTTTTTCTTGCCTTTTCATTGGCATCATTTGCCTCAAATTATTCACAATCACATTGGTGTTTCTCCAACTCCTCTATATGCTTGGTCATTTTTGCCATCTCCTCCTGAAACTGTCAAATGTGTTCTCGATCCACTTCCCATTTAGTTTTCTAAAATAAAATTTCCTTGACGATTTTGCCCTCTTTCTGCTTTAAAGAGGCAACTTTTCCGCATAAGTCATTATTAACTATTCCTAGTTGTTCAAGCGTTTCCTCCATCTTGATCATATGCTCCTCCAATGTACTAACATCAGCATGAGATGACAAGCTGAGCACATTTTCATTGACAACCTATAGTTCCGCCCAGAGCTTTTGAAGCTCTTCCTTAAAAGACATTGTTATTTTAAATTGGCTTTTAACAACTCAACTACCCCTGTAGTGAGCACCAATGTTAAAATCTTGGTCTTTGTTGCTCACTTTTAGCCCTGGATTTCAACTGCACAGATTTGTGGATCCTCGCGTTGATTATTTAAATGAGGTTGTTAGACTTGGGCAATTAAGTATGAAGACTATTATTATAGTTGATTGCCCAAAAGCCACGTTGATAGTAAAGCTCAATGCTAAACTGGTGCGTCTTCCTCTTTAAGGTACTTTGATGCTGGCAGGGAACACTTTCCCTATTCCCTACTCGCAGAGCCCAGCGGAGATTTTGATATTGCTAATCCTATGGATATCTGATCCTTGCACTCTTCTCTTAAGAATAATGTTTAAAACAACCAATGTTTTAACAAATGAGCTAATATCAGTTTGAATCTCATTTTATTAGGGAATTATTTGGGGTTTTTATAGTTAGAATCAGCACACAACTTTTCAGCTGTCCAATGAGAATATTTGTGCTTCTAAACTGGTTTTGACCCTTAGTTTTAGGCACTGAATCTCGTCAGGTACCGTTGCCTTGGGTTTTTTAAGCAGCGTAATCCTCAGGCGTTTGGCGGACCAAACAACTGGTATTAGGTACACAAAACTGATTGTTTTGGCTGATGGCGATTCCATTCTTCCTCCGGTGTTCAATTGTTTGGGTAGTTTCTGACAACTCCATTCCATTCTGCTCTGAACAATTCCCTATAATTCAAATATTGGGGATTATCCCAATATCAACTTATTGCTTAATTTCATCAGGGATGATGCCCAACAAAATTATCATCTGTCAGCAACCTCAAATATCATCAAGGATGATGCCTGACAATAATTCATAATTGGCGACTTCTAATATCATTGGGGATTCCACCTGACAATATTCTCATCAGTCATCCACTATTGCCGACCCTCTCTGATTATAACCTAATCATCAAATCTCCAATTCGGTCAAAGGGTTGGATTATGTGGTCATCTGCAATACTGACAATAGGAATCATGAACGTTCTGCAGAATTGTTAAACTGGAATCCCTCCTTGTCACCAAGAAACCCTAGGACTTCTTGCAATTAACTATTGTGGTACCCCCCTTCAAAAATTTTCCCTGGCCCCTCTTTCTGTATCCTTTGCTGAGTTGGCCTCAGACATCTCAATTTTTCCTGAATCTTAGCTTCCCATACGTGTTGCCCAGAGAGAGTGGAGTTATACAAGGACCTTGAATTCAAGTGCCAGAAATGACCCCTATATGCTTTGATGGTAGGTATAATCTTGTTTTAAGACAAGTTCCTGTTTTCTCACTCTCTCTGCGTCTGAGTCATCAAAAAGCACCATAATTCCCCCAGGGTAGTCACTATGGAACAAAGAAGTGTGAAGACCTTGTCATGAGGACCTATAATAGACTAGGGTCTTTAAAAAATAATCTGCTTGGGTGGTCAACTGCATCAATTCACCCATGTAAAGTCAAACCGTTCAGCCTAAAAAGTTGTTGAATACCTTGCAACAGGCTGAGGGCCCTTGGACATCAGTCTCAGTCATTTTATTGTAGAAGCTTTCTCCCTCTAAAGGCTTTGATGCTGTAATGGTGGTCATTGACCAATTTACTAAGTTTCTCTATTTATTCCCTGACAATTATTTATAACAGCAGTAGAATCTGCAGCTCTGTTTGTTACCTATATATTCACCATGTTTGGCCTTCCCAAAGAGATCATGAGCGAATGACTCCCAGTTAACGCCTGGTTTTAGGATAAACTCTTGTCACTTCTCAGCATTAAACCCTGGAAACTAATGCCTATCACCTTAGTTTGACGGAAAGACTTAAAGGTGAATCAAGTATTAGAGCAGTACTTGCGCTGCTATTCATTTGACTCTCAGGGCACCTGGGCCAAGGATCTTCCCCTAATACAGTTTGCATATAACATCGCCATGCATTTCTACAGGCTCCTCCCCTTTTGAGTCATACCTAGGATACAATTCCTATTTTCAAATTTATTACTGGGTGTCCTCAGTGGTCCCAGAAGCAGAGGATCGGAGTACAGACATCCACAAACCCCAAAGCCTTGTGCAGGAGCATCTATCTAGGACAGTAGAAGACTGTGTTATAAAATTGGCGATATATTAAATATTCTTCAGAAGGGCTGCACATGTTAAACCCAATGAGCAACGGGCGAATGATATGTAAATTGTTGGTCTGCAAAATGAACTAATTAAACTTATATAATATGAAGCGATTGCCTTGACCACATTACTAGATTAAATTAATATAACTTAAAGATTCTTGCTGCTCGAAAAACCTTCTTCCTGATAACCACAATCATTCTCTTTCTTTCAAAAGTCCACCTCATCTGTCTTCCCATCCAACTCATATCTTTGTCGCTTTGGTCAGTTTTGACCTTTCCTCTTAGCTATTAATTATTTGCCAAAACACATCTGGTTCTACCTCATCACTGAGGCTCAGGGGGAATTCATTCTATTCACCAAACTGATACACCTCTGTTAACTCCCTTTGAGTTGACATAATTGACACAAAACTTGAATGAGTCCTTCAGCAATTAAAATACAATTCGCTGTACTAAATATGGCTTATCAGCAAGTCATACCAATTTTTCAACATTACCCTCTTCCTTTACTGGACAATAAGTCCCTTATTGACTATAATGCCGCAGGAACTTAGCATGTACTCATTTGATAATCTAACCACCTGCAGGTTCCTTAATGGTGTAGGCATCAATTCCAGTATTCTCAATTATCTCAAATAATCCAGTCCATATGTTGGCGAGCTTGTCCTACCTTCCAAATCCATGTTGGTCATGGAACAAGACATAATATCCTATGACGAACTGTGGGAGTCCACTACATCTACATTGGTCAGCTTCCTGATCATGAATCTTTTTGGATAAACTGTGGAATAAGCTTCAGTTTGAAGTTTTTAGTGTGTCCCTTAGTTATTCAGATAGCGCTTTAGCTCTACTCCTCCAGTGTCCTCCAAACACGAACAAAGCATTGCTGGCAAAGCCAGATGTCTTTCATAAAGCAATTGGAAGGGACTTTTCACCGTCAACAAATCATTGCTAATATTATAAGCAAAGATGGCGGTGGATAAGAGGGTACTCCATTCTTTTGTGTGATCTTTTTAAGCTTGCAGAGAATGTTCACCAAGGTTCTGTTGACTCAATCAACCTCCCATTGGATTCAGGGTGGAATGATGTAGTTAAGACCCCATGGATTGCCATTAATTTATTCATATTGTGAAGGACATGCAACATAAAATATGTCCTATTGTCGTTGAGAATAAAGTGTGGACAGTCATGTCGCTGTATGACACACTCAATAATAAACTTGACGACAGTAAACCATAGATCACTGATCACTCTTGCTTCCACCCACCTGGTTAAGTGATCTATTGCTGCTAGTATATACTTGGAGTGGTTCGCCCCAGTAGCAGAGGCTCCACCACATCAAGCAAAAAAGTGTTCCACAATAAATTCCTTTTCTAAAATCAGGGTATTGCAAAACTGGTGCACTAGCCAATGCGGTCCATAAGACGTCAAAAGCATTTTTAACAACATTCAGTCCAGTCAAAGTTGGTGTTTTTTCAATAGCTCAAAGAGCGGAGCCAAAATATAGCTGAAGTTAAGAATGAACTGCCAGTAGTAACTGACCATCCCAAAAAACACCTCGATATCCCGCTTATTACCTGGCTGAGTCACCTTGCATATAGCTGGAACTTTCGCTGGATGGGGTATAAGCCCTTTGGAGTCTACCACAAACCTGAGGTATTTCAAATTTCTCCTTACAAAATGGCAATTTCTGATGCTTGATTTTTAGGTCAGTTTCAGCGAGTAAGTGGAACACTTGTTCAAGGTGGTCAAGATGCTCCAAAGATGTCCTCTAGAATACATTGATATTGTGAAGGTAAAATAGAACGCAGGACAGCTTCAAGTCACCTAAGGTAGCACCATAGCCTGCTGGAATGTTGCCATGGCGTTACATAACCCTTGGGGTATACATACATACTGTAACAACCCTTTATAGTTGATTACATTGAATTTCTCCTGTTCCGCTGCAGGCAGCTAGATTTGCCAGTACCTCTATATCAAGTCTATGGCAAAAAAAATAGTTGGCACCTCCCAGATGATCTAAAGCGTTGTCAATTAGTGGAAGTGGATACAAATCTTTTTTGTGATTTTGTTAAGCTTCCAGTAGTCAATTACTAATCAGTTGTGCCATCCTTCTTTTTGACAATAAGCACTGGCAACGCTCAGGGACCCTTTAATGGCTCTATTATTCCACGTTCAATCAAATTATGTACCTCCTCAGTTACAACTTCTTCTGCAGCTTCGAAGCAACGGATAGGCCATGACTAATTGGGAGGGTGATCTCCTATAATCACCTAATTCACAACTCCACATGCGCATCAAAAATTGTGGTTTTCAAAAACAAAACTGCCTCAGTATTTTCAAACAGGGCCATCACCCTATCTTTCTGTTCCTCTGACAGCCCAGATAGAGCCTCCCAAGGAACCATGGTTATTACGCCAGATAAGGTTTTTACTGGTAGGACGAGGTCCTACTAAGAACCAAAGTCATGAATAAGGTGAACCTCATCAATAGGAGTCAGGTGCAGATAAGCCACCACTTGGTGCCTTTATACTGTCATCAACTGTTTCCGTAGTTTTGCTATCAATACTTTTACTTCTCAATGCCCTGGTAACATTAGTATAGGTACCACATGGGACCCAAACCGCAATTGTTGGTAGTGTCCCATAATTTCACCATACAGCCTTTGGAAATTTTTATTTTTGCTCTGTTCCTACTATGACCTAATGCATAGAAGGTATACTTAAAGCGTTTGCAGCCCGTAGCAGAATTCTTTTATACTCATAAATCTGTTTAGGCAGAGCTCTGGTTCATTATTCTTCATCCACCAATATCAAACAGGAATCACACCATCACTATATGCAATATTAATTTGATGAGAGCGGGTGAGGCTCTTTGAGAATCTGTTGGAGGTGAACTAGATGGTGATCCGTTGCCCTAGAATACTAAATGTTTCTTCCGCCATATTGACCACCACCCTAAATTGCTGCATGATTGCAGCCCCAATCAACATGTAATTATTATTATGCAGAACCATCGCTGGGGTGTATGCACCTACCAAGCTGAACATCAGAGGCAACTCTCTGTAAGCGCCCTCTGACACAGTGCTTTGTGCCCACTGTCATTTACAATACTTGATGCTCCACATCAGGATCCAGCGGAAGCTTAGCCACAGCTTGGTGGATATTATATTAACTGGAGCACCAGTATCTATAACTGCTCGGATTTTTGTATTTTTTACTAAAATATCACAGTATGTGCATTCTTTTTTTAGCACTAGGTGGTCCCAACTTAAAGGGGGGTACACCGATCTTTATTTAATCACGCCTGAGCTCCTAAGAGCTTGAGGCGAAGGCAGGGGTAAGCGGAGGTGTCAAGAAAGGGTGGGGGGAAACTTTTCCAGAGCCCGGTGTCCACTTAAACTGACCTATTGGCCCATGGCGACATGGTAAATACTCTCAGAGACATCTCAAAATGAACCTGAAAGTGAGTGATCATATGGGGCAGCGTCCACAGAGTGGAGTCAAAAGCGGCGCAAAGATATGAATTATGAATAGTCCATATCACTGCACCAAATGCCAGGACCCTTAATGATTGAGAGCAATTGGGGAGTGAGAGTTTGAACATGAAGTCTTGAACTGGGTGCGCTACCCAGGGTTCTGCTCGCAGGAGTTTTCAGACCTTGCTCCAGAAAGAGGCTAGGAGGGGGCAAGTAAAGAAGCGGTAGAGGTGGGTGTCTGTCAGCTCTGCACATTGTGGGCAACCCTTGTGCTGGAAGGTGGGACCAGTTCGATCCCCTGTCCTGTATGAGCAGTGTATAACACGCCACAATTTATTTGACACTTTTGCTGAGAGAACAGGATGGGTAACTTCCTTCCAGAGCTCCTTGAGATCACATTACACAGCGGGGGGTAAAAGTTCCAGGAGATGAGGCCGCATAGGGGGTCTGTCCAAAGGGTGAAGATGAACGATAACAATCATCCCATTGTGGACCAGGGCGTGATGCTGGGGGCTGATCCCAGGGCCACTCCTTTTATAAGAGAAGGCATGGTACACCCGTACTCCTGTCCTCTTAAGTGCAAGGAGAGCCTGATTCCAGTAAAAACTTGATGAAAGTTTGAGGCGGTGGCCTGGATGGTTTGTTAGCCACTCTCCCACAGCTGTAGGTGAGGTTTGTGGAAGCCCTAGAGAGGATGCTAAACCCTGGCGTAAGGCTGGAGCTCATTGCGGCATTGGAGCCATATCCCAGCAAATGCTGGTCTTAAGAAACCCCGTCAGGATTGAAGTGGCATGAGACCTAGTGTCCAAAAGACCTAAATCCCCTCACTGCGGGGTCAAGATATTATGGTCAGAGCTGTGGGTGGGTGGTTGGATCCTCATATCCAACAGCGAAGTATCACATTCAACCTTGTGTAAAAACTGTCCATAAAGGGGCAGACATGAGCGAGAAACCATAGCTTTTATAGAAGAAAAACATTCGCCATCAGGGCGCGTCCCTGGGGTGATACGCCGGCAGCTCCATCTAGCTACACGAGAGTTTATTACATTAAGCAAGCGGTCATCATTATCCTTGATTTCAACCCCTTGTGGTGTGGTGAGGACACCTAGATGCCAAAAGGTATCCCAGGTAGGTTCCAAACCAAAAGGCGGAGGAAAAGATGGGGTACCAACTTGCACTATAACGGTTTTAGAAGTATTAACTTTTGCATTGGACGCCTTGGAGTAGCAATCCAGGGCCTCCATGGCCAGGTCTAGGTCCTTCTTACATCCAACTGCCACTGCTGTGTCATCAGCAAAGGCTATGGGACAGGTGGGGGGTTTCCCAGGAACCTGAATACCCACCAGTCGTTCCTGGAGTAGGGCCAGAAGAGGATCCAAAGCTATGTTGAACAAGATTGGGCTCGGTGGATTCCTTGCCGGAGACCTTGTTCAACCATAACCGCTGCTGTAAAGCCTGTTGGGGACAGTACCTTAGTTTGAAGCTGGGCGTAAAAGCTGATAGCCATGTACTAGCTTGTGGTGGGATGTGGAGGCGGGTTAGGGAGGCGTCCAGATATTTCCAATTTACTCGATCATATGATTTTGCCATATCCAGAAGCGCCACAAAACCATGTGTTTGAGATGAGTTAGCTGACAAGGTTTCCAAAAGCTCATTGTAATTGTTCCAAAGCGACCTCCCTGGGATAAAGCCACGTTGAGCTTGGTTGAGGCGTGGTGCTGCCCACTTAGTCACGCGGTTTGCTAGAAGCTTAGTAAATAGTTTGTGGTCTGTGTTTAATAGTGATATTGGTCGCCAGTTTACAAGGTCCTCTCAGCTTGCTTTCTTATGGATAAGGGTCATAATTGATCCTCTAGAGTCAGGAAGTACTCCCCTTCTGCCAAGAGGGTCAAGAAGAGGGGCTGGAGGGCCTTTGTAACTGTAACGGGATCCACTAGATACACCTCAAACGGGATACCATCTGGGCCTGGGGCCTTCAGATGTGGGCTATGGAGTAGAATGTCCATTACTTCTTGCTGTGTAATTGGTGAAAGAAGTTCTTCATCCGCCAAAAAATTAACCATTGGTTCCGGAGCCCCTTCAATAAATTCATGAACATCTGCTGGGCTTACCCAGGAAGCCTTGAAGAGGGCTGAATAGTAATGGTGGATCTCTTTGGTGATCTCCTCCTTATTTGTGGTGACAGTGGTCCCCACCCTCAGGGTTGCAATCTCCTGATCCTTTGAGCAGGCTTTCTGCTTCTGGTAAAAGAAACAGTTGGGCCATTCCCACTGGGTGTAGTAACGTGATGAGGTAAAGTTTGCTGCACGTTCTTCTTGCTCAGTAAGTTCCTGATGGTATGTCTCGTGGGCCAATTCCCAAGCCTCCAACCACTGAGAGGAAGGCACTGGGCGGCAATTCCTTTCAAGGTGTCTTATTCTAGCTTCAGCACGTCTGACTTTAGCCTGGCCCACTGTCATTCGAGCCTTAGCACAATTGTAGGCTACCTTTAGGATCCTTGCTTTTGTATCAGCCCATTTTTCTTGTAAAGTTCGCAAATTAGGTGAGGCCAGGTGCTCTGGCTCACAAATGGCTGCATTTATATTCTCTCTTGCAAACTGGTTGTTCAAGAGCCCTGTAGCAATCCTTGGCCAAAATCTTCTTGATGGTCTGAGGATTGTTGTCAGGATCACCGTGAGGGATCTGTGATCACTTATAGTGTTATCTCAGGTTATGGGAGAGGACACTCGACCAACCAGCAATGGGCCCACTAGGGCCATATCAATCCGTGAAGCTGATGTGAATCTCTGACCTGCACCTTGGATCCGAGACATACAGCCAAGTCCAGATGCTGAGGGGGAGGGCATCCAGGAAACCATTTGACCCTAGGAAACTTTGAAGCCAAGCTGTACCTCGTCTGTCTTGTGTGGAAGGAGGAAAGGTGTTTGCATCTGACTTAATATTGTGTTGAAATCACCCATCAGCAATGTATTGCCTGGGAGTTGTAGTAGAGCAAGTTCTTCCAAAAGACGGTCCTGCTCTTGACCTGCATTTGGCAGGTATATGCTTGCAACAAAGAAGGAGAACTCAGGGGTTGATAATTTAGCCAATATAAGGCGATCATCAAGGTGTTTTTGAAAATTGGTGGGTTTTCACCCGGGGGTTGAGGATAATAAGGGCCACATAGTGTTCAACAGGAGCTACCTCCAAATTGGTCATTCCATGCTACAAAATCAGAGGGGGGACATTGGGCTCCTGGATGGCTGCAATATCTATGTGAGTCGACCTGAAGTTGCGGAGGAGGTGGGATCTCCGCTTGTAATCCTACAGCCCATTAGAGTTAATGGACTTCAGGGTCAGGGTGCCCCTTTGGGGCCTCATAGCTGTCCCCCTCCATATACTGGGGGGTTACCAGAGCTTCCACCTGCATCCGTAAGGCTGCTCATTTTTAGTTTATATGCTTGACTCTTTGCAGCAATCTGTGCTGATCGATGAGGAGGAGGATTATCCTGAGTTGATGGGGCTGAGGAGCCTGTAAGCCAGCCCAGGATACTTCCCCCGCTGCTTTTCACAAGAGTATCTTGAGGGTGCTCCATAGACTCCTCCATTTGTGCATCATCTGATGTATCAGAGTCCAGAGTCACCTCCTTCAGTACTGAGAATGGCGTCTGAGTTTCAATACCCGTAGATGGTGTGGGTGGCAATGACTTGGTGCCTTCACCCTGACTTGGGGTACTCCATACCTGTTCCACCCTTAGGGTATTCTGTATTACTTAATTCGTTTTAGATGTCACCCCTGGGCTGGCTTCCTCTGTGTTAGCTTGATGAGAAGCAGATTTGCGCTTATTTTGGGCTGGTGAAGGGTCTGGCAATTTAGAAGGGGTTCCCATAGGGGAGAGGGTTTTCCGCACTAAGGGAATAAAGTTGTGCTACTGGATATGCCTTCTCAACTGCTACACGAAGGGAAGAGGGGTGAGATCCTGTATGGGCACCCAGTGGGTTGGTTGTGAGATTGCGCTGCTGCTGTATGGGAGCGTTTCTTACCTGTTGCAGAGACTTGACTACTAGTGAGAGAGCTTGTTTATGAGATGTACAACTATTATATAGGTGGTCCAAAGCATTACACCATGAGCAACGTGGTCGTTCCTGGTCTGGATCAACAAAGAAGATTTCAGAACAGGATCCAATGACTGCAACACGTGGGATACCTCCATGTTGCGGGCCACCATTGGGTTGGGGATAAATGATGCCCTAGCAATATGAGCCCTCTGGGTTGGGGCTTTATAGGCTGGTGCGCAAAGGTCTACTGATAGAACTGACCCAAATTCCATCAATCCTCGATGAAGCGTAAGCTTAAGGGATTCTGGGTCCACTGTAGTTGGAAGATTTGAGAAAGTTACCCAGGAAATTTTCTCAAAGTTAGATCTAGTTCTCAGCACGCGAAGAGAGCCATACGGAATCTCAATTGTAACTGAGGCTGCCCAATCTACATCTGCTGCAGTTGTAAACCCTACATCAATATAGTGGCTTTCCACCACTTCATGAATATTGGTGTTAACTAGAAAAGCTCTTGCTATGGATTCAAAATAACTAAAATAATCCCATACATAAAACTCAACATTATTATGCCCATAGTAGACTCTAACTGCATGAGAAAGAGTGGACCTAGGGAGTGCACGTTGTGAGCAAGTTTCTGCCCATCTTTTCCTCACTTCAGCTACAAAAGCAGCTTCTTGAGGGTAAATGGTGGGTGGTGCGGGCACTAGTTTTTTCTGTCATGTGCCTGAGGCATCTTTCACTCGCTTATTTTTGTTCACATTAAAATTTAAAATTTAAATGTACTTAGTGGATTCCCCATGGGGGAAATACCAGACGGAGGCGCTGGCATTCCTCTGTATTTAAGTACTGGCCCCTGCTGGGCCTTCCCAGTAGGTACTTGATTTTTTGCAGGTTGGGTAGGCTTACCTGGTTTGGGTTTATTCCCTGCCAATTGATTGGATAATTTGGCTCATCATCAAACCAATTTATTACTCCCGCCTTCATCCGACCATCAGCAGATACTGGTAGGGATTTTTCAGCTGTTTGATTAGCTATTTGGCTAGTCCCATTTGAACTTTGATGTTGATTTTGATTTTGATGAACATTACGGCTAACTGATTCACCACTCAGTGTTGATTCAGTTGATGCGCGTTTGTTACCTTCCAAACCATTAAAATAATGACCAACTGATTCATCAAATACTGTAGATTCAGTTTGGCCGCTTTAGGTGATGTTGGAAGTGAAAAAATGACGACCAACTGATGCAACACTTTCTGCCAATTCAGTTTGGGCGCCCAGGCTGATTTCGAAGTGGAGGCAGTTGGCAAAGCCATAAAAACCCCATGTGAGGTTTTGGGAGCTGCAATACTCCCTATTACCGTGGGTAAAACCTTAGATGTGCCTATAGGGTGGGGCTCACTAATTGGGTGACCCTCGTCAACACAGAGTTGACTGGGGTAGGCCGTACAGTGGTGGTATCATTTGTGATCCCACCATGGTTTAATAAAAGTTGGTCTGCTTCTGCTTTTGCAGCTGCAGTTTGGGAGTGGGTTGTATGGGTCGACGCACAAGTTGGCAACCAAAGGTTCTATGATTTGGGGTGAGTTTGAGTTAATTCCGAAGCATTGTAGGTGCGTTCAGTGGACTTTACCACCATTTTTTGTTAGATTCGTTAAGCTAAATTTCTGGGTGATTGTAAAATTCGAATTTTGAAATTTAGCGGTCAGTATGTACATTCTTAATAAGAAGAACTGTTGATGTTTATCACATGCACATCCAAGGGCTTCTATTATCAAGAAAAGTGATAATACTGGTGACAGAACAAGGATACTCTTGAACAAATTTCTCTACTGAAATTGCAACATTTATACCCTCAATTGTGGCAACATCCATTTAGGGTCTGAATTCATCTGTGACATTACGCTTAAGGATCTAACAGGCGTACAGTTTTTGAACATCTTGTTGAAACTCTGAGTCTGTACTCAACCTGTCTCCCTCCAGGGGGAAGTCAGAGGCATCACTGAAGGTTTGTTGGTATAATAAATCGTCAGAGTGAGTCCTAGGCACAACACAAAAGACTCATTAGAATTATCAGGGAAGAATAATATTGGAATCAGGGGAGGTAGAGTGTCTGTCAAGATTCTGATATGACTTGACGATAAGACCTAAGTAGTTATGTCATTATGGGTGAGATTGGCCAAACTGAGTAGTTTAGTAGTATGGATGAGATTGCCTTGACATAAGCGATAGGGTGATACCAAGCTTCAAATGAATATTTAGTGGATCGCCTCCACATCAGGTGATAAGGCGATGTCAATGTACAACAAATAATTAGTAGACCGCCTAAAACTAAGGCGATAATGAATTAGAGGATAATAGACACTGCTGGAACCAATGAGAATACAGCAGAAACAAATAGTCTAACTAAAAGAGTTAGATTTAACCAAAGTCATTGATTTAAAGCTAGATGCAAAGATTGAAAACGGGGAGGATTGTGAGTAGGAAAGAGAGAGCAGAACAGTGAGTATCCTCTTTAAATATTAAATATTTAATAAAGTGTAGTTGGGGCAATTGCTCCATACTTTATTAAGTTTATTACGTTGTCTTAAGGACAAAGATCTTCATATTGTTAATTTTATTGCTCAGTGAGCTTGACCCTGTGCATAACTCCTTCAGCGTATCTCATTATCACCAAAATTATAACGGTGGTGCTCACTACAGGGGGCCCATTGAACAACCACAGAAAAATTAAATAATACAGTCACCGGCCATGGCATCTCTGGACTGCATAAAGGAATCGTCCTAATCTTCTGTGCTTGCAGAATCTGAAGAAATCAAACTTGTTGTGGACACCATGCTCAAACAACAAGAAGAGCTCCTTCAAGGGCGTGACAACGTTAAAAGCACCTTGAAAATGCGGCTATTCAGTTGCAGATACGAAAAACTGAACAGGCATTTTGCCAATCTCCTGTATGCTGCTACTGAGCGGCTACACTGCATGGAGCAAAGTTGAACCCTGCCTTTTATCCGCCTCGCTCCCATTGGGGAGCGGAAGGACAAAGGGTTACTTGGAGAAGATCAGTTCATGACGAATAAAGACTGGATATCCAGCTGAAGAGCTTTTCACCAAAAATTCAGGCAGCTTGAGATGATCAACTCATGATGGCAGCTTACAAAATGACTATGTTACAACTTAATGAACCCCCTATGTGATGGCAGTCCTTCCCACCAAAGAGATCTATGCTACCCGCAGAGCGGCTGACCAGCCATGTTCTTTTGGCCCTTCTGAGACAGCTCTTCACCATAATTCTAGCTATGAGACTCAATCAAAGCCTTAGTACACTTCCAAGTCTTGCAAATATGAGCAGGAAGAGGAGGTATGCATCAACAAGCTATCTCCATTTTGACTGCAATGGAAACATCCATGGATTCTTCAAAGGATTTAAATTTTTGGTGGAAGGAGCCTCAAATTGGCGTAAATCTAAATTACTGATATCTTCCCTGGATTTTGGAAGTGCTGACCAAGTCATTCTCTATCTTTCAAACAGTTCAGTTACATATCAGGAGGTGAAGGAGGTTATGCTGTGGTTGTTCAGAGGCACCGCCAAGATGTCATAGCAGAAGGCTGAGTTTTTGACTATAGGGCTTCATCATAATGAGTCTCTTAATGAGTTTGCAGATAGCTTCATGATGGAAGCCCAAATGCTAATAGGGGAAGGCACTTTAGCTGAAGCCAACTTGGGAATTGTAAGACCTCTGTGATGAAGCCATACCATGAGCTTTAGAATGTCATGGCTCCGTTTTTGGAGGATGACGTACCCTGCTCAAACTTGTTCAAATACTATGTTGTCTATCCGCTACCTTTACTCCTCCCAATACAGAACAGAAACCTACAGCAGTTTTCACTAGATCTTCTTATTTGGGGAAATTTTCCCACCCTGTTCAGAGTCTGCCTAGTAACCCCCAGCCTTATTATAACTACGCGCCTTTCCCTCAGTTGAGTTATCACCAAAAGTTCAACTCTTTGGCTGGGCCTGTTTACGCTGATCACCCACAGTCCAACTTTTGCTTAGCCCATCTACCAATAATGAAGGACGTGGAACCTACTAGGTAAGCTGTTTTAAATGCTGTCATCCTGGCCACTTTTCCCAAAGTTCTCCCAACTGTCAGGCTCATTACATGCAGCAGGATCAGTACTTCCAGGGAAAAGTGGGAGCGGAGTAGAGATGGGACTCTCTACCTCCACTATCTCGACCCAAAACGTCCCACCTGAGTCTATCAAAGTTTATTCAGTGGAAGTCTCTCAATATGATGATGGGTTTCTATATCAACAGTCAGTTAAGGGTTAAATGTGGTAACACAAGCGCAAGCTAAGGCCATGGCAGTAGAAGGCCCTCTGGAGCAGCTGAAGCATTATGCCTGTCAAATACGTAAACAGATTTCTGTAGAAAACCCGAGATTGGCTTCAGATGTGCCTTCCTTGAAAGGAGTAAACGTTGACCTCCCAGTGGATGCTATTGCTAAAGAATATCCTAAATTTGGCGAGGGGATTATGAGCTTCCTGGGAAAGAGATATCCTTTAAAATGTCCACGTATTAAAAAGTTGTAATTCTTCTGATTCCTAATGCACATACTGTGACCTCGTTGTAGCCAAAAACCTGAGTCTGTGCTATAGTAGATACAGGCGCACCAGTCAACATAGTTTTCACTAAGTTGGTGGCGAAGTTGACGTTAAAACCTTATGTAGACAATCGCATAGTGTATGGGACTGCAGGTGAAGAAAACACAGTCTCAGAGGGAGCGTACGATGCATTTCCCCTGCGGTTTGGATTAATTGTTATTGTAGTACAGCGATTGTGCTACCAACCAGTCATTAAAACCTGCTAATTGGAACTGCGTTTATACGACGCTTTGGTGCTGTTGTTGATATGATAGAGGAGATCTTTAAATTTTGGGGGCATTGGATCCCTATTTATTTCACCTCCAGCGGAGTACCAATGGATCCAGTGAATATGGGACATGTCAACCTCGCCTATAGTGATGTATAATTCCAGTGCTCTACAATCGATTAAAGAGGAAAACCCAGGCCCTCCCCCAGCAGATATATGAGTATCAAGGGTTGCCTCTCAGAGCTGCTGAGTCTATATCCATCCCCTCTGAACACCAAGGCATAGTAAACATTGAGTTAGAGGTGGAAATACCAACAGTACTATATGGGGAGGTCATTAGGCCATATTAGCAATTGCAACTTGAGCCTCATGTGGCTCCAGGAATTATACCACTGGGACATAAGAGATTAAGGTTTTATTAGCGAATCTAAAAACAAAACATCGCAGATCCGCTGACACCAAATAATGGCATACCTTCACTTGATCACTGTTGAGGAGGTCCTGCAATTTCGCAAGTTAAGGTCACTTGATGAATTTGGCCTATCAATAAATTCTCATACCAGCATAATGACAGTGTACTGCGCAAAAATTTAGTTAAGTTATCAGAAGAACAGAAAGATCAGGCAATATATTTATTCGAAAAGTATAAGGAGATTTTTGCCATTGACAACCATAATTTAGGATGCGTGTGGGGGGTGGTACATTGACTAGACATGGGAGATCATCCCCATAAGGTCTTAGCTGATCTGTTAATCAATAGAAGCTGAAGAAGTCATCACTGAGGAAATTGATAAGCTTCTGGAACAAGGGATGCTCAAACCCTCAAGGATTCAATGAGCTTCACCCATTCTAATTTTGAAAAAGGACAGTACCAACTGGGTAGTGATAGACTACCTGAAGCTCAACAGTATCACCAAGAAGGAACATACCCCTTGCCACTTATTGACGATGCTTTAATTGGTTAGGGGGTCTCATTACTTCTCCTGGATGGATTTGATCTCTGGTTATTGGCAAATTGAGTTGCCCATGGCAGAACAAATCTTGCGCCATAATCATATCCAAGGGGCTTTTTCAACCAACCTGTATGCCCCAAGGACTGTGTAACGCCCTGACTACATTCCAATGGGCGATGGACACTATCCTTGGTAATCTATAGTTGCCCTGTGTCCTTGTTTACCTCAATGACATCAACGTATTATCCCATATGTTTTCTGAACACCTTAATCATTTGAAGGAGATATTCGCCAGCTAGCTGAGGCTAAAATTAAGATCAAACCCTAAAAATGTTACTTTTTTAAGGATCAGCTGGAGTCCTTGGCTTCGTGTTCAATGCGACTGGGTTGAAACCTCAACCATCCAAAGTAGAGGCTATCCATAATATGACTATGCCAAACAGTAAGTGGGACATTCAGATATTCTTAAGAATGGTCAGCTAAAAATGTCGCTTTATACTCAATGCTTTGTTGCATTGGAGTACTAATACCCGAGTTATTATAAAAGGATAACATGTCAAAATGGACGGGGCTCCTTCAACACTCTTTTGACACACTTTGGATGGCATTAATTAGTGCTCCGGTGCTCCATTATCCAAATTTTGATAAAGATTTTTTGTCCAGATGGATGCGTCTCTTTCTGCTGTAGGGGAAGTTCTATCTTAAAAAGATAATAAGGGAAAGGAGCATCCAGTTGTGTACTGCAGTCGCACTTGACTGTTATGAAGATGATTACACCAATACTGAGCGGGAGTGCTTAGCGGTGATCTATGCATACAAGCAATTCAGGGTATACTTTCATGAGGTAAGGCTTAAAGTTTTAACGGACTAAACTTCGTTATGCTGGCTGCAGAATCCTAGAGAGCCTGAGGGGCATCTGGAACAATGGGCTCTTAAGCTTCAGGATTACAATTCTGAAATCCTTCACTATCCTGGAGCCAAAAACCAAAATTCTTATTGCTTATTGAGATTTCCAACGATTGCAGTTATGGAGGATCTGAGTGACATATTGTATTATAAAATGCTTAGTGGGAAATACAACGATTAACCGCCACAATTCATCAAGGTACTAGATGTAATAAGGTCCATTACGTTCCAGAATCTCGCGAATTATACAAGTGGATAAAGGAAACTACTCTGAATATCCCCAGGCCTTCCGCCCAACCCAGTATTATCATGAGCGCACACCAAGCAGTTGACATGATAGAGTACTCAAGACCTTGGAATTGTTGCGCCCTCAGTACTACTGGGAAAGCATGCACTTTCATGTGCTGTAGACAATTTCCTGCTGTCATTAAGCCAAGTGGAAAAGCCGCTTCACCAGAAAGACCTCTTATCTGGTGAAACCTCAATTTGCCTGGAACACAGTATCCACTGATGTCGTTGGGAATTTTCTGACATGAACAAACTGGTTTAAGTATATTCTAGTGGCAATTGACCATTTGACCAGGTGGGTGAGGAACAGGTAATATGAGATCTTGGGAGGTCACTGTAGCTAGGTTTGTAATGGAATGTATAATTCAGTAATATGGCTGCCCTCGATTAATCCTTACTGGCAATGGAACAAATTTAACCACCAATATTCTACCTAAGATAGATGAAATTATGGCCATTTGTGGGGTTCTAACAACCCCGCATCACCTCAAATCCAATGGAACGATTGAACGAAATAATGGGACCCTGGTGAACATACTTAGGAAGTTGTTAACAGATAGACCCTCTGAATGGAGTAACCTCCTTTTCACCGCCGTTTTTGCCTACAATATTAGTTACCACTCTGCGACGGGAAAGAGCCCCTTCCAGTTGTTTTACAGACGGCACCCCACCCTGCCTGAACTCCTCTATGCCTTTGTAGAAGATACTGGTGGAGTATACCCACAATGCTATCTAACGATTCTGAAAAATACCTTGATCAAGCTGCAAATGGAAGCATACTCCTTTTGTTTGGCTAAGAAAATCAAGAACCAGGCTTCTGACCAGTATGGCATAGCAGTCTAAGGAAGTTCAAGGAAGAAAGGCTTGTCTTATTTCACGATCAGCAAGGGTTTGGTTAGAAACATAAATTAGCTAGTCTATGGATTGGGCCTTTTGAGATAATAGAGAAAACTGGGGTGGATGCCAATACTATCAAGGACCCAGCAAGTGATCAGAACATCAACCTAGTGCATGATAAGTTCCTTAGGGCATATATACAACAACAGAAATTTATTTGATAAAAAAGAATTAAATAGAACAACATAATTAGTATAATGAAAAAGAATAAGAACTTGAGCTTATAGGATTCATTGCAAGTATATTTCCATTAGGACGTTTTTGGATCCCCTTGCTTTCTCAGCTTTTTTCAGTATGTCTTGTGCTTTGCTTAATGGTATCCACGTTTCCTTTTTTTCCGCCACTTTTTGGTAGCTTGGATTCTCTGGACCCTTCTTGGGTGGTGGTGGGGGAGGAGGCTGTTGTGTTGGGGGCGAGGGAATTGGTATCCGCTCTGGGGATGTTGCACCAACAGACAAAGGAGAGGACATGGCGGTGGAACTAGAAGAGGATGAGGGACTGTGTACCCAGGGTAAGAAGCAATGTGGTGACAGCTTGGATGGCCAATTAAAGTTAAACCACTCTTGTCTTATCAAGAGCAAGGCCCACAACCACATTTGCTGATGGTCTCAGGATATTAAGGAGTACGCGATGAAAGGGGGCTGGAGTTGGAGGAGCTAACAAATAAGAAGATTTTTCCAGTTTTTGGAGAAAAGGTTGCGCCCAGAGCAAGGAAATCCACCAGGAAGTCCTCCATGCTGGTATAAGCAAGTGGAAAAGGAGAAGTTGCTGTAAAAGCTACTCGCTGGGTCCACTCAAGGGCTTCCTTATGCCACTTCATCACTGATCCTAACTTAACTGAAGGATGGAAGAAGACCATGCTTCTGAGGAGCGCCTTTACGGGGAGTTATTGGGCTGGGTCATTGGCGTTAGAAGCCATGAATGCTGCGACAACCCCATATCACATATGATTCAGCTGGTCATTTTGAAATTTCATCCCTAGTGACTGAAAGTGGTTGGAGCATGGGGGACGGACTTTGACCAGCTATCTGCCACCCACTGCACAAAGCACAATATCCGTCTGACTGAAAATACTGTAGGATGAGACTTGGCGAGAAGTGGGAGCACTAGATTGGTAAAACCATCCTCCAGGAGCTGGGCCAATTCATTAAATAAAGGGCCTCAGATCTGCTCCCCTCACCAGAGTAACTGGGCCACTAAATTACCAAAGGAGCGCAAGAAAGCCATATGTCCCATATATTTGGGAAGAAGCTTCTTCTGGGCCAAAAGGGCCACAGCTTCCACCTCAGCCACTCCTTCATAGCTCGGGGGAAGGGGGAACTGGGGAGTGGAATGCTACCTGAGTCGCCCAGATCCACGTCAAACCATACCAAAGGAAATATGTGGGGGCTCAAGGTCTTGTTTGTGATGTTGTGCTGCTGAGTACATTGGGTAAAGTTCAAAGGGTGGTGCTATGGCTTATCATTTAGTCAAGGGGGGTAATATTGGGAAATTTATATGACTGGACGATAAACCTAAAAAACTACTGGCGGATCATTGGATATCCATCATATTAGGTTTAAGTAATTATTATCAATTGATTTGAGATGAGTTGATGCCAAGAGAGTCAACCTCAGAAAATAAGAGGAATTCCGTCGGAGCTTCAATGATGAGGCGAAACCCCTAAAAAAGTAGTTAACAGGGAGTAACTAAGCTTAAGGGTCAAAACTGACCAGAAACAACGAGGATATGAGTGGTGCGTGAAGTGAAGAAAGGGGGTCAGTTGAATAGGAGAAAAAGAGTAGATACTAAGGAAAAAGAGCTAGCAGGAAGAGCTGCCCAATATATATTACATCAAACAAAGTGTTGTCACTAAAGCAATTGCTTCATGTTTTTATTACATTTGCAAATCTAATTTTGGAACTGACTTTTCCATATCATCCATCTGTTGCTCAGTAGGATCAACCCTGTGCAACCCCTTTGGCGTATCTCCAATGTATTGCCTCAATTAATCCAGGTTCCTTCTGCTTTGCGTTCTCATGCCATAAGGGAACATCATGATCACCCACCAAGGGCTTCCAGGCGTGAAGAAATGCATTTTAATAGAACGTGGTATGATTGGAACAGTTATACAAAAGTTGACCCTGCATGGAGTGAAGCTGTCTAAAGTGTGTCCGCTCCAAATCTGCAAATACAAGGAGAAATGGACTCCTTCACCCCCTCCAACAGGCGGAAGGTCTATGGATTAGATTTTGGTGGACTTTATTGTGTGTTTGCCAGTGTCTCAGGGGTATGATGCAGTCATGGTGGTGGATCACTTCATAAAATATGCCATCTTCATTCCCTGCTTGACAACTATCTCAGCGGAAGAGATGACAAGTCTTTTTTATCTCATGTTTTCTCTTTGTTTGGTCTACCTCAGGAGGTAATTAGTGATAGGGGCCTCAGTTCACATCAAGATTTTGAGAGGCATTGTGTAACATGTTGAATATCGAGCCCTGCAGATCATCAGCGTACCACCCTCAATCAGATGGCCAAATTAAACAAATCAGTCATTAGAGCAGTACCTTAGTGCTATGCTACTAGCTCCCATAATACACGTGCAACAGATCTCCCTTTGACCCAGTTTTCTTACAATAATTCCTTACACGCGTCCATAGGGGTGTGACCTATTTATGCCAACTTATACTACAATCCCGCCTTCGCCATTAAACCAAAAAAGTGTAGTATTTTCCCATCTTCAGACAGTTTTATTGAGCACATCCAGAAGGTGCACCTCCATATCTAACAACAGTTGAACAAATTAACTAACGACGCCAAACAGTTTGCTGACAAAAAGCGCCCTGCAGCTCCAGACTTTCAAGTAGGTGATTTGGTCATAGATGACGCCAAGAATTTTCGCCTCAAAGTTCCATGCCATAAGTTGTCTTGAAACCTGGCAGGGCCCTTCCCTATTTCACAGGTGCTACATAAAAAATCCTTCCATGTTAAGTTGCCCTCCCACTGAAAAAACCCACAATACTTTTTACGCCTTCTTTTTATCACTATTTAAAGGACAGAAGTTGTTAAAGGTAGACTCATCATGGTAGAAGGTGCTCCAGAGTGCGAAGTGGATAGAAGCATGAACTTTAGGAGAGTTAAATGCAGTTTGCAGTACTTGGTATCGTGGAAAGGGTTCCCATCTTATGAAAATAGTTGGGTTCCATCCAAGGATTGCAAAAACTGTCAAGAGTTAATTGCTGAGTTTTGCAAGGACAACCTCAAGGCACCCTCAACTTCCCTTCCACAAAAGGTTACTCTGGCGGCCATTAAATGCCCCTTCCCGCACAAGAACTACGCCTTGGTCAAGGCTCCTAAAGAGAGAGTAGACCCTGTCCTTCTAGGAAAGGTAATTTAAGACCCTTGGAAACAGCTATCAAGCTGGACAGGGGCATGAACACCTTTAAGCCAAAAAAGGGGCCAACTCCCAAGGCTCAGCCCCTAACCCAGATCTCTGACCTAGGGCATACCCTGGACGTGAGATGGGTGGCTGCTGCTCCCTCTTTCATGCCACACGCTTTCCTTTCACTCAACCCCTCAACCCAAACTCATTCAACTGCCAGAAGCTGTAAGTTGTTTATCCAAAAACAAGAAAATTTATGTATAATTAAAAAATCAAGAAACTCTCCATCATGGCCCCCATTCCTTGTACCAAACAGGAGACGCAACTAGAAGTCAATCTGAAAGGAGGAAACTTAGCAATTAAGCCAGCATCAAGAAAAAGGTCAAAACGAAAAGGCCAAAACCAGAGATCAAACTTGACACCCCATTCTAAAATTTGAAAAAGAGAATTCAGGTTTTTAGAAGTGTTAAAACATCCCAAGAATATCTTGAAAGCATTGGTGATAGTCAAGGAGAAATTGGGGTTTGAAAGTATCAACTAATGAATCTAAAAATTAAAAATCGTTCCCAACTATTGCAGTTCACCTTAGCAGCCTCCCTCCCCCAAGTTTAGTTTAAAAACCCACCATCCTACTTTGGGGTAGAGTATTGGTATATTGTTTTACTTAATCTTAATAAAAATCTATATCCCCAGAAAAGCTCCGATTTTATTATCTATTTTCATCAAAGTTTATATTAAAGTCCACGGGTTCTGTGTTTCTAAAAGAGGACAACACCAAAAGGGCAAGTTGAATGGCCTTAAGGATAGAGGAACCCTTTGGTGCTAAATCAACCCCAAATGTTGTAAACCCCACCCCCACAGTGACAAAAAATTTCCCCAAATACCACACTCCTTTTGATGAGGCGCAGCTTAGTATTCTGTGCCTGTCATTGTGGTTGCTAAAGCATCGACATTTAAAGGCCAGTTTTCTCTTGGAACATACCTATCCTAAAAGCCAAGTATATCTGGTTGCTAGAGATATTTTACCATATGTCTATTTGTCAAACCAATTCTATGCGCCATGTGTAACAACCACAGCTTTAATAATTATGCAAAAACATTTACCATCTATGGACCCCATGTATCATACTCCCTGAGAAAAATCTCTTTCCAAGCTGGTAAAAAGATGAAAAAATGTCATTAGCAGACAACTAATGACCACATATTATGATTATTAATGTAGTGGGATGGCCAAACAACTGGATCATATCCTGAAATATACCTTGGAGTAAAGTATAAACAACTGTCCTGAAAAATAGCCTGAATAAATACCCTCTATGTTATGGGCATATAATATCAAGATCCATAGTACTACCAAACACACCCCATACAAATTGCTGTTTGTAGTTAACTTTTAACCCAATCCACTGTCCAAGTGTCATGAAACCTACTGATAATATACTGCACAGAAGCACTGGATGAGCTACCAAGTAAAGCAAGAGCCAGTATACCACTGGTACAGCCATCCGCAATGCTTGATAGAAGTGAGGAGGTGGAATGCCAATGCTGGCCAGGTAATGCCAGAATTGGATGAAGTATCTAGAAATTGGAAATTTGAACTTCTTAATTAAAAAGAATTGTAAATTCAAAATTATAATTATTAAAAAAGAAAATTTAATATAGAACAACAGCAGAACATTATGGGAACTGATGTTTTATATATGCAATTGGAAATAAAGGGGGTGTATTGAGGCCATTAATCCACAATGCAGAGAGTGATCAAAGGATTGAACACACTATTAAAATACTAATGTAAACTTAATCTGAGATGCTCAGGAGGTTTACCCCGCCTTCCGTTTGGATTACTATCAAAAATAACTTTCTAATACTTTTTATGGCCTAGTCAAGACCTGGCAGGTAAATGGCCATTCTGTAGGGCACACCCATGGCCAGGGATAGTAGGTTAATCCCAATTAGATCAAATGGATTCAAGACAACCAGACCACTTGGGAGTGTGCTTGTCATTACAGCGCCTAAGTCAGAAGGCGAAAAATGTCAATTTAGCCCATATTTGGTTCAATAGATTTTTGTGTTCAATTCTGACCTCCAACCCAAGGAAGCACCCCTTTTTACTTGGTTGTGACGCACAAGAAAAAGCAACCTACCTTCTGGCAGTAATCACTTGCCTCCAGCACTTCCCTACACAGTCCCTGAATTCTTTACACCAACTCCTTGATGGTAGTAATAATTGGGAGAGTAAAATTATAAATGGATAGGCCGTCTCCCACTACATCCACAACGTGGTCTAAATCGTCCTTGTTGGTGAGGTGGATAGCCACCTTTTTGGCTCCTTCTTGGTTCTATGAGGGAATTCCTCCATGTCCAGGCGCAGGGATTTACTCCCCAGGACTTAAGTTGTCCTTCCCTTTTTTGGTCAGGAGGATCTCCGCCACCAGGAATGTGGACAAGCGCGTAATTTTTGTGCGCCTTAAAAATCTTGATAGCCAGGATGGCCGCGATTTTATGGGAGTATTAGCATCTGTAGGGTGGGCTTTGTGGAATGCTTCCATAGTTTCTTGCAATTGGCGCAATCCCTCAAATTGACCCAGTGTACTCTCCTAAGATAGGAAACCCTCTCAGCCAACCAGGTACTGGACTGAGTGGTAAAGTTTTCGTGATTCCAGGATGTCTTCAACTTTGGACTCCTGAGAGTCATCTAACACTATTGGTTCTAGCGTGAAAGGGTCCTATCACTTGAAAGGGGAAAGCTGAGATGCATAAAAGCGTTATGCTGCTGACAATGAGCAGGCAGTATCAGGCGGAAAGCTCCATTTTCCAAATCCTTCTCCACCACATGTGGACCCAAATTTTTGCTTGAAAATTTTTTTATAAAACTTTATTTGCAAATGGTGTGTACTCAACATGACCAGGGAGCCCACCTTAAATTCAGAGGTGCTGAAGTCGCTTGTGATCTTCAAACTTCTTGTAGACACTGATAGCATTTTTCAAATGCCTGCAAACCAGGGTTTAGATATCCTGGATATGAAGCAGGCATTACTCAGCACAAAGTTTTCAAACAAAAGTTTGGGCCAACTTGTAACAAGGGGATGTACCCTAAGGTAGCTTCATAGGGGGAAAAGCTAGTGTATAAGTCAGTTACATTATTGTAGTCAAACTGAGCCAAGGGAAGATCAACAGCCCAAGAGTCTTAAGTAGCAGAGGCATAGCAGTAAAGGTGCTGCTCCAGGATCTGGTTGACCCTTCTATTTTCTGCCTATCAGACTGTGGATGATTTGTGGTATAGCATAATAGCTTGGTCTTAAGGATAACTAGCAAAGCACTTCAGAAATGGGCTGTAAACTGGGGGCCAATAACTTACCACTTTCAAGAATATATTAAACATAGCAAAAACAAGGTTGACAATTAGCCCGGCCGTTTCTTCACTGAAATTGTTGAATTACATGTTTTGAACAATAAAAACTTGTTATATCAATCTACTACAACCATGATTGTGTCAACCCTTTTGGAACTAGGAGAACAATACTAAAATCAACCTATACAAAGGTCCACAGCCCTTCTGCCTGTTTCATAGAATGTAACTGACCTTTCTTATATGCCCTTTCAGATTTCTCCTGGGCGCAGTCACACAATTTGAAAACCAGGTGGAGATATCATTTGAGTTGTCCAGCCAGTGAATGACCATTTCACAATATCAATGCGTTTTTTGTTCCCCAAAAGTCCCACAGCTAGAATCATGGTGTTTGTGGATTACCTCATTGCGAAGCTGGGGAGATACCTACACTCTGTTTCAGAACTAAATCATAAATCTCTCAGCGTGTAGTGGGTTTGTTTATGTGACTAGATCATCAGTTGCTCAAACTATTCTAACCCCACACAGCAAGAATTTTGGACAGCCAATACATGGGAAACCAAGAATACATTGGGGCCCAGTTTCAGCTGAAATTGTGAGAGGGGTAATGGATAACACCTGAGAAGGGGGAATAACGGTGGACATTTCTTTGTAATACTCATTAGTAGGACTTAGGAAGGGATTGTAACTCAGAAATGTTTGGACATCTAGAAAGCCCTTAACTAACTCATATTTAAAAGATGCTGCAGAGGTCATAATATGTCCATACCAGACGATGTGCTAATTTATGTGGTTTCCTGATATACATGAGGGCCTGGTGATCCGTTATGATTACTACTTCATTTTGTGCCCCCTGGAGAAGATAACACTATTTTGTAAGTGACCAAGCCACCACATCAAGATCTTTAACATAGATTGCCAAAGATTGTTCCAAAAAAGATAACATATTAGATAAATAGGTGAATAGGTGATATACTCCATCATGCTCCTGAAGTAACACTGCTCCTACATCAGCCACAGATGCATCACATGTTACAATAAAGGGCTTAGAGGTGTTGTCATACTTGATAACTGGGGTTAAAACAAGTACCTCTTTGATGGCATCAAACGCTTGTTATCAATAATCCATCTATTTGAAGGCCTCATTTTTCTCATAAAATGACGAAGGCTGCCGCCAACTGTGATAGTGTGAGGGAAAAATCCTTGAGAAAGATGAAAGTACCTGAGGATTTGCAAAGTTGATTTTGTGATGTGGGAGTGGACCATAAAATGATATTTTCAACTTAAAGGTGGATATGACATACCGTCTTTTATATCAGGTTACCCAGAGAAATGACTTCCTCTTTAAAAACTCGCATTTGGAGGTCTTAACATGTAATCTGCTTTCTAAAGAGCTAAAAATACAGCTCTGAGTCCTTTGCATGCTGCTCATAGTTTGGGAAAATGTACCATAATGTCATCAATATAGGCTACTGCGCAGGTATAGCAAAGATTGCCCAAGACATCATCAATCATATGTTGGAAGGCCGCAGGTAAATCTTTGAGACCTAAGGACATTGTTTTGAACTGGAATATACCCCTCTTAGTGCAGATCGCCGTAAGCCACTATTGGCCCTCCTGTCATGTGAACATGACATAATAGTGGGGACCAACCCCAAAAATAAGGCTGGGCGCTTGGAGGCCCAAAGGGTAAAGCTCTAGGGCCTCTCAGACCTAAAGCACACCCTAGACCAGCGCTGGGTAAGGGCAAAATATGCCCAGGTTGGTCCTAGTGGGGTGTTGAATGCCCAGCCCTTGACGTTGAGCCAGGCATTAAAATGAACGATTTACTGAATGAATGTGGATGGTTCAATTCAGTTAGTCAAGGAGCAGGGTTTTTAAAACATGTTCTATTTTTGAAATAACGCGCTTAAATTCTAAAACTTCAACTGATCACTCGAGTGAAGTCACTTTTGGCCTATTCCATCAACTTGGATGGCAGTATCACCTTATTGGTGAGTCGGTGCTTGGGCCCACTGCAGCATTAACCTTATTTCCCTGGTCAAGTTTAAATACGTTTTCCCCAGCCAACAGTACTTGTTGGTCGACTTCCCAAATAAACCTATACCCCATTTTATAGTCATTTTTATTTTATGATATTCAGAACGCTCCTGTGTGCGAACCTCTTTGAGGAGGTCTCACATTCCATTACACTTGCCATTGCAAGTACCATTCTGCTCTCCCCTCATGCACCATTTGTCCACCCAGGATCCCTCCAACCTGGGCCGCCTAACCCCACCCAATATGTGCACTGCATCGCCCTTATATGGGGTTTTATTATAAAATTTTTGCAATTTTATGCCTCAGCGGTTATTGATCCAGCACCCTCTGCTGGGCTCTAATCCCTCTGGCACTAACAACTAGTTCCCTGGCGTTGGGCCTGTGCACCGAGCACTGCCACACTAGGAACTGGAGAGTTATAGACACTTTCCTAACATTAGTCAACCAACCTATTTCTCTTATGTGCATGAACTTTTTCCGTGTGGAACTTTTCCAGAGTGGAAACAGTGGCCGTCAGCTGTGTACCCCAGCTGTCATTAGCTGCACTGCTGTTTCCTCTTTTTCCCGAAGGTTGGAGCAACTTGGCATTATTTTGGTTGCCTCCAACTGGAGAGTATCCACCCTTCATGTTTGTACCCGGTGGATTCAGATGTTTTGATGTCCAAAAGTCGTGATTCCCCACCATTTCACCAAATTTATTAAATTTTATCTTGATAAATGAATTTTTCATCGCCAGTGCATTCAGACAATGCCAGCAGATTGGTGCAGATGGGCCTGGGGGTGTTGGCCTTAGATAATGTTGGGCATTCCATAGCAGCTCCAGGGATAGGGTTGTTCATATCTAAAAACGCGTTTTATAATAAAAACCCTGGACTCTATCTCTGAACCGTTTATTTGTTCATATGGCCTGGATGAAACCCTATTCTGGTGTATCAGATTACACCTATGAACCCACGGTTGACCTCTACCATGATCTGGCGCACTCAGGAGGTGGAGAAGGAACTTCATTTTAATTATGATCAAGTATAGGCACCTGCAGAAGGCATGGTGGGGTATGTGGCCTCAGTATTAAGAGTGGTCAAATATCCCACCCCCTTTTTTGACTCCCACACCAAATTAGTTTCGCAGGCTTGAGCCAGATTATGATATGTCTGGTGAGGTGTTGTCCGTGTCTTCCATAAATAAAGACCATTTTGGGTATTTTCTACTGACTGCCACCCTCTCCTTTAGGGAAGCTCACCACTACTATTTTGGTGGATACTGGCGCCTCTGGAACCTATATTATCCAGTACCTAGCCGATTACCTTGTACTGAGTTACTTGCCAGGTGATGTGGTTAGAGGAGGAGCATCCCAAGGTATTCCCACTCTGAAGATCATTAGACAGTGGACTATCAGGTTGGCAAGTACCACTTGTCTGATCACTTCATTGCGATCAAAAGCCTCCTGTTCCTAATCATTTTGGGTGTGGAGTGGTGGCAGAAGTTTGACGTTAGAACGAACCTAAAGGAGAATACCTTGTCCCTTACCATGAAGAATGGTCGCACATTTGTTGTGCCTTTATCCGAAGAAAATGCCCTAAGCAACTTACCCATTGGCCCCACCGTATCCCTTGTGTCCTTGTCTCAATTCAGAAGCCCTAAGTGAAAATTCATATACCTTCTTGCTTGGAGGGTTTAGAATCCTTTTTTGATGCAGCATCTGCCAGCGCACTCCCTGAGCACTCTGAGTTTGATTGTGACTTCAAGCTCACAGTGGAACTGGTGCATATCTCTTCTCCTATTTACCCTTTAACTGTCTGGAAGGAGGAGGCGTTGGATGTGTGGGTAAAAGAACTGTTAGCCAAGGGTGCAATTTTTCAGTGTATCTCCCCTGTATGCTCCCCCTACTCTTCGTGGAGAAGTCTGATGGTACCTTACGCCCTTGCTTATACTATGGTAACCTTAACAACGTTATTGTACCAGACCTCCATCTGATCCCTTTAATTACAGATTGCACGCTATGTGGAGAAGGTGAAGGTCTTCTCCAAGTTGGATTGCCTCAACGCGTTCAATCAGATCCGCATCAAAAAGGGACAAGAGTGGTTGACCGCGTTCCATACCAGAAAAGGGATCTTCCAGTTTCAGGTCATGCCCTTTGGGCTTAAAAATGCCCCTGCTATCTTTCAACGCCGCATTGATGCAGCGTTGGGGGACCTGTTAGGGGTATGCGCGGTCGCCTACATGGAAGATATCCTGGTGTTTTCCCCTGATCAGGAGGCCCATGCAGTTCACCTTCAGCAAGCGGTGGAGCGGTTAAAAGCAGCCAGCCTTACTTTGAAAATATCTAAGTGCGAGTTCTTTAAGTCCCAGGTCACGTTTCTGGGCAACGTTGTGTTTGACCAAGGACACATGATAACTCCAAACAAGAATAAGGCGATTCATGAGTGGCCTACCCCCACCTCAGTTAATGAATTAAGGAGCTTTTTGGGGATGTGCACGTTCCTCAAGAAGTTCACTCCCAATCTGTCTGAGGTGGCAACTCCCTTATACAAGGCTAGCGGTGCCAAGGTGCTTCAGTGGTCCCCCACTTTTGAGGATGCTTTCCAAGAAGTGAAGTGCACCCTGTTGTCCACAACTGTTATTCGCCATGTTGACCCTTCCAAGGAGTTCATTGTGTCTACTGATGCCTCCAATTTCGCCATAGCAGCCGCCTTGTTACAAGTAGGCGAAGATGGGATATAGCATCTGGTGGGATATTTTTTAGGAAGATGTCTTTGCCAGAATTGAATTACGAAGTTTATGACAAGGAGTTACTAGCAGTGGTGGAGGCGCTGACTTATTGGCGTCACCACTTGCATGGCTCTACCCAACCATTCCGCATACATACAGACTACTGTGCCTTGCTGTACTACCGCGCGCCTCATGTCCTAACCCCACGGCAGACCCATTGTCATGAGACCCTTGCCCAATTTTCATTCACGTATGAGTTCACCAAGGGTAAGGATAATGGTTTGGCGTATGCTTTGAGCTGCAACCCTGCTTTAGCCCCTGACCCCAAGGAGGTAGAGGTGCACAACACCCAGGTTATGATCCCTCCAAGTAAAATTCTGTCGTTGCTTCCCTCTCCCCTGGCTAACGGGCCAGTGCTTGAACCTCTTGATAACGCGTAGTAATATGGTATGTTCAGAAAGGTCGTCCTCTCTCAGCCTCTGTCAGGCGAATATGCCATGGTCCTTGCAAAGAGCGCATCAAATCAAGAGGATCTATCCAGGGGCTATCACATAAAGGATGAGATGGTGTGGTTCCAGGGGCGCCTTTGGGTACCTGCTGGACCACTGCGCCTGGACATCATTCGGGACCATCATGATGGAATCACCATTGGTCATCCGGGGAAAGCAAAGACCTTGGAGCTGATCCGTCGCACATACAATTGGAAGGGCTTGCCAGCTCAGGTGGGCCGGTATTGTAAAGGGTGCCTAGTCTGCAACCAAATGAAACTGAATCACCAGCCTCTAGCAGGGCTGTTAGTACCAGTCCAAAAGGCTGATGGGCCTTGGACCTTCATCTTGGTTGATTTCATTGTGGAGTTACCAGTCTCAGATGGTTATGACGCCATCATGGTAGTGGTGGACTGGTACACAAAGTTTGCCCACTTTATTCCTTGCAAAACCACCATAACCGCGGCTGAGATGACTAGGCTTTTCGTCATCATGTGTTTGCGCTCCATGGGGTCCCCCAAGAAATTATCAGTGACTCGAGCCCACAGTTTACCTCCGTGTTTTGGGAAGAGTTGTGTAAAACTCTTCAGATTCGTCCTTGACATTCAACTGCCTATCATCCCCAATCAGATGGGCAGACTGAACGAGTGAACCAGTGCTTGGAACAGTTTCTGCGGTGTTACACCGCTGCAGATCATTCAGATTGGTCTTCTCACCTTCCCATGGCCCAGTTTAGCTACAACAATACCTTGCACTCTTCGATCAGTTGTTCCCCATTTTTCGCCAGCCATGGCTTTTTCCCGCCTTTAACATGATGCCCAGCTGTGGGTCAAAGGTTGAAGCGGTGGTGGACTTTGCCAAGACCATTAAGAAGGTCCACCAAGGGGTTTCCACAAGCTTGGAGGCGGCAATGCAGGTGTATATTGAGAACGCTGATGGGAAGCGCCGAGTAGGTCCTGCCTACAAGGAAGGGAATCTCGTGATGCTTGATGCATGTAACATCCCTATCAAGCAGCCTTGCAAGAAGCTGGGCCCTAAGAAGATTGGACCTTACCGCGTTGTTCTAAAGGTGGGCCATGCCTCATACCAGCTGGATCTTCCCCCTTCACTTCAGATCTCTTAGTGTTTCATGAGAGCAAACTCACGTTGTTTGAGGGGTTCCCACCAGAGAATCCTGAGGCCTACCTCATGGATGAGGCGCCTGAGTGGGAGGTGGAAAAGATAGTTGCCTCCCGCCGTGTTAAAAGAAGACTCAAATACCTGGTATCTTGAAAGGGCTTTTTGATGCTGCTAAAAATAGTTATGTTCCAGAAAAGGACTGTGTGCATGCCCAAGATCTGATCGACGCCTTCCACCAGCAGTTTCCCCAGGCTGCCAGATCCCAACCCCAACCAACCGTCGCTGCCACGAAGTTGGCCCCTGCCCAAAAAACTTTTCCCTGGTGCAAGCCCTTGGAGTGGGGATTGAGCCCCATTGGGAGGAGAGGGTAATGTCATGTAAACATGACATAATAGTGGGGACCAACCCCAAAGATAAGGCTGGGCGCTTGGAGGCCTAAAAGGTGAAGCTCTAGGGCCTCTCAGACCTGAAGCACACCCTAGACCAGCGCTGGGTAAGGGCAAAATATGCCCAGGTTAGTCCTGGTGGGGTACCAAGTGCCCAGCCCTTAACGTTGATTCAGGCATTAAAAAAAAACGATTTACCAAATGAATGTGGACAGTTTGATTCAGTTAGTCAAGGTGCAGGGTTTCAAAACCCATTCTATTTTCAAAATAACGCGCTCAGGTTGAATCCAACTTCAATCAATCACTCAAGTGTAGTCAGTTTTGGCCTATTCCATCAACTCAGATGGCAGTATCACCTTATTGGTGAGTGGTGCTTGGGCCCACTGCAGCATTAACCCTATTTCCCCGGTCAAGTTTAAAATACATTTTACCTGACCAACAGTCCTTGTTGGTCAACTTCCCAAAATAAACCTATACCCCATTTTAAAGTCATTTTTATTTTATGATATTTCAAAACGCTCCTGTGTGCGAACCTCTTTGAGGAGGTCTCACATTCCATTACACTTGCCATTGCAAGTACCATTCTGCTCTCCCCTCATGCACCATTTGTCCACCCAGGATCCCTCCAACCTGGGCCGCCTAAACCCGTCTGATATGTGCACCGCGTCGCCCTTATATGGGGGTTTAATTATAAAGTTTGCAATTTTATGCCTCAGCGGTTATTGCTCCAGCACCCTCTGCTGGGCTCTAATCCCTCTGGCACTAACGGCTAGTTCCCTGGCGTTGGGCCTGTGCACTGAGCACCACCACACTGGGAACTGGAGAGTTATAGACACTCTCCTAACACCTCCGCTACCCTTAATTGTTTGAGCGCGTTTACAAGGTTGAGCTTAGAAAAGACATGGTCTTTAGATATAACTTTACTGATTATTAGCTTTAAGGACATAGGATAAGGGTCATGCATGGTCATGTTTAAAAATGGCCATATTCTACAAATATCCGCAAAGTTCCATCAATCTTTTGTGCAAAGTCTATAGGCAAAGCAATTAGAGAAGAATTCCAGAATATCCACCCCTTCTGAAGCATGTCCTCTAAATAAACCTTCAAGACCTTGTCTTTAATTCAATATATGGATACAGTGGACAGTTGATATTAATTAAGTTCACTATTAGAAGGAAAGCCAGGTATTACTCAGAGTGAGGTGAAAGGCAATTGGCTTTTTAATAATTATGATGTCCTTTTAAAGCAACAACATGGAAGGGAATTCAGGTGGTAAATCAGTGAGTGAAGGAGGTATAGTGATGGAGCCTAAGGCTCTGGTGGGGGAGAATGTATCAATGAATAAAAACTTGCCACTTAGGCGAGTGTGCTCAAAGTACATGAAGTTGGACTCCATGTTGATATTCACTTGTTGACAACTCCACCAAAATAACCTAAGGATGGCTGAAAAAAGAAATCTGGCACCGCAGTAAACTGGTCACAGAATCCAAACTTATGCATAGAAAATGGTACAGGACGTCTCACTACATATCAAGTCATAAGGGATGCTGAAGCATCTGATACAGATGCTCTAATTCACAATTAAAATCCAGATCTTGAGTGACCTTTAAGCTCATAAAATTCCCAGCTGCTATAGTATCCAAGAGGCATTGATGGACATCATGTGGGATCCCAACTGAATATTGATAGGCAATAAAAATAGGCATGATCCTGTTTAACTGCTTTATGATACATAACTGGTGAGGATGAGGTAAGCGCTGTAATATCAACTGAGTTAGTATCATGGAGGGGAAAAGCAACTTCACTTGGCTGGGTTACATCACTCTCTTCCAGTTGTTCTGTGGACAACAGAGGCATCTATGGATTTAAAGCCACCTGTTCTTTATTGAATCTGAATCATCAGACAGAGTTAGGCCACCAGAACACATGACTGCTGGGTTGAAGGCTATTAAAATTGGATCTGGAACAAACAAAGCACTCACACTTGTGAGCATTCCAATAGGTGCACACTGATAGAAGATAAGTAAACTGAGCACACTTATGCTTAAATCTGAAATATGCTTGAGCGTTCTCTGAGACTTAATTTACTCATCCAGACCTGTATAGAAATCTTGATTGAGCAAAATGGTGCCCCAGTAAATTATTAGATTACCCAAAGGATGAAGATTCTGCTTATATAATAAAGCAAATGCATCATCTACTTCATAAAGAAGAGTGTAGAAAGCTAAGATTTGGGGTCGCTCTATTATTTCATAAGCCTGCTGGCAATAATAAGGCTGCATTGACACTCCAAATTAATTACCACTTATAATAAACATCCATATTACCGCTGATACAGCCATCCACAATGCCCAATAGAAATTAAGGAGGGAAAATGCAATACTAACCAGTTAATCCCAGGATTAAATAACATATCCATAAATTGGCAATGATAATATCTTGATTTCAAAGAAATAGTGTAGATTTAAAGATTTGTATATAATTAGTAGAAAAGTAGAAAATGGAGCGACAGCAGAACCTTTTGGGGACTGCTGCTTTATATATGCAATTGGGAATAAAGGAGGTGTATGTTGAGGCCACTAATCCACAGTGCAGAGAGAGATATAAGAAATTAACGCATTATCAAAACTTTAAGATCAAATACTGAGATGCGCAGGTGGATCACCCACCTTTCGTTTGGATTACTATCAATTATTTTTATAAACTTGTTGTGGCTTAGTCACGACCTGTCAGGCAAACGGGCCATTCTGCAGAGCGCACCCATGGCCATGTATAGTAAGACTGATATCACTTCAAATTAAATGGATCTGAGGTGTCCAAAACCGTTGGGGGTGGGCTTGCCATACCAGCGCCTAAGTCAGAAGGTTGATAAATGACTATCAAGCCCAAATTTTTATCAATAGATTTGTTCACATTCAATTCTGGCCTCCAACCCTTGGAAAAACTTAAACCGTTTTTACCTGGAATATGACGCACAAAGGAAAAGCAACCTTCATTTTGCATTAACCACTGGCCTCCAGTATTTCCCTACACAACCCTGAATTATTTCCACCAACTCCTTAGTGGTAGGTAGGTTTAAAAAGGAATAACTTAAAGCGTAGTCTGTCACCACCTCTCATCATTAACATTGGCTAAATCTCTCTTGTTGGTGAGGAGGAAGCCACCTTCTTGGGACCCTTTTTAGTTCTGTGGGGGAATTTCTTCCTGCCCAAGCGCGGGTATTGTTCCCCAGGACTTACACTGAGTAACTTATCCAGGATAATTACCAAATTACCAAATTTTGAGATTAAAGGGCTATAAATTTGTCTGGAACCTTCTTAACAAATGAGGCTATTTATTAGTCACTTTTAGACCCTTCAGGTCTTCTCAGTTGTAATTTTGGTATTGTTATATTATAAATAAACTGAGTAATTCTCAATCAAAGTGTTAAATTGGTGCTTAGGCGTCAGATTTTGAGTGCACAGGATATTATACTCAAAATTATAAGGCATTATTAGATGACAGTAACCTTAGAAAACTTGCAAATAATCTACTTTTTGATGAGAGTTATTTTTTTATATAAAAAAAATTAGGAGCTAAAGTATTTAGTACTGTCAAAGGCTCAATGGTTCACTTTAATATCATTTGTGCTAGGCTCTTTTCTGTAATGTAGGAAAAAAATACTCTCACCATAAAAATCCCACTGAGATATACCCTTCAAAATTGTTCCTAATAGTGCATCTCATATATACTAAGAAGCACTTTAAAGTAATAAGTTATTAAACCAAACTATCTTAATTAAGCTAAGTGAGCGAACCACTAGGGATTGAGGGTTTCCATTATAGTTGTGATAAAACAATTGCAATTGAGGTTCTGGCAAAATGGCTATAGTAAAAATATAACTCCTTTTAATTAATCATTTAACGTTGGCGCTAGGGTAAGATAAGTTATAATACATATAAATAAGAGTGGATATGAACGCCTAGGCCAGGAGCCAAGATGATCATTATATTAATGTAGAAGAAATTGCACCAATGGGGTTATGGGATTTGATCTACCATATTTTTATAACTATGGTGATGAGGCAAAATGACAAAAGTAATTTAATATAACTTTGTCAACTACCTATAAAGTCATGGACTGCGCGCTGAACAATTATAATACTGGATAACCCTATATCTATTATTAGTTAAAAATAATCATTGAGTCAATATTGCATAAAGTGATGGTTGGTCAAACCACTTGCAACATTTCCCCCCACTTGACCAAACATCAGACAACAACGATGAGTGGGGGTCAGATGAGTTATTGAGATCTAGGGCTAGAGGGCATGAATGTGGATGCTTCTTCAGGAACTTGCCATGCAATTATCTGGTAAAATGACCCTTAGTAGAATCCTTCAGAGTGTATGCATCGTAGAAGTCTTTTCTATTATCTCAAGGGTCCTTTACAAACATGCGCTAGTTTGCTCGTCCTTCCAAAGACATGGTTATCTTATTACCAGACCAATTCCTCTATGATAAAATTAGGTAATGTCCGGTGGTCTTCATTTTTCACATGCTCTAGCCTTAGTTTCTGAGCCAGAGCGTTAGATAAGAAGAACTTTATAGCTGAATTAAGGTTCATGAAAGATTATAAAGGTATCTTCTAGGACTCATACTCTCTTCTGCAACACATGAATACAAAAGTAGGGCAGCGTGAGCTGCTTCCCATGAAGTAAGGCAAGTAAGGGTGCCCTATGGCCAAATGATATGCATTGTTGTAAGGAAGTATGGCGGAAGGCAGAAAAAGGTGCAAGTTAGATGCTTTGCATGTAACTAACTTATGTAAAATATCCACAAGAATACCATTCGCCCATTTGACAGTGCCATTAGTCTCAGGGTGATAGGGCGAAGATAGTACCCCTATTATACCCATTAAATCAAGAAGCTTAGAGATCATCTGTGATGTGAAATTGGGCACTTTATCTGTAAGAAAAAAAAACAAGGGGCATCCATGCCATTAAAAAACATCTTTCAAGATAAATTTAGCTGTAGTCATGGTCCCTAAGTCCATGACTTCTTTGGTCCCCTCCAATTTGTTTAAGTGATCAATGGCCATATTGATATTTAAACTGACCAGAAGTATTGGTCAAGGGCCCCACAAAGTCCATAGAGACAGTGTTTCAAGCAAAATCTTGGTTTAATTAATTGATAAGAAGTGGCTTTCCAGTAGGGAGTTTAGCTTGTCATTTGTGGCAGCAACTTAGAGTCTCTTGGATATTGTATGACATACAATACAATAATAATGGGATTCTATTTGTTATAATGTTTTCTTATATAGACTGTGCCCTGTCGCCTTATGAGCGGAGATAATTAAATCCATCCACTTGTAAGTTTAGGTAACAAAAAGGTTTGTTCATTAATAACCTTGTAATGTTTCCCATCTTCCACAAAAGTATTTTGCCATATTCTGTCTAACGTGCGTTGAATCTTGATAAGCTCATTACCATATTGTTGAATAGCCATTTTGTAGATAATTTATCAGCCTTATCAGCCAGTATGGCTACAGTAGGCAACTGAGAGTCTGTACGCATTTTGATGCTTGATGCTGAGTAAGTGTTGAATTTTATAGTTATACACTTGTAATATTGAGGCCCAGCGGGCCAACTGTCCTTTATTATTCTTCAGGTTTGACAACCAGCACAAAGAAGCATGGTTATTTACCTCAGTAAAATGTACGCCATGAATCTAAACCCAGAATTGTTTAGAAGTGTAAAGGACAGCCAGGCCCTCCTTTTAAGTAACAATATAATTCTGTTCACCTATATCTGAAGTCCGGCTACAGTAAGAAATGGTGTGTTCTACCCCCTCATTATTGAGCTGAGATACACCACCCTTATGGTAGTTAGGGGAGCATCCATCTGAATAATAAATGGTTTATCAAAGTTTGGGTAAATCAATATCAGAGCTTGGGTTAGGAAAAGCTTTAGCTGATCAAAGGCTATCTGACAGTTTCACTTCCATTTAAATGGAACCCCAGTCTTGAGAAAGTGAAACAATGGCTAAGTTATTTTACTAAATGTTTTAACATGAACTGGCAATAGTAGCTGATTATTCCCAAAGATACCAGAGTATCACGCTTGTTATTTGGTTATGAAATCATTTTGATAGCCTCAACCTTAGCGGTCTGGGGCTATAAGCCTTACTTGTTATGAAAAACCGCAGATACTCAATTTGAGCATGGAAAAAGATGTACTTTTTATGGTTTTATTTCAGCTTGGTCTGGGTCAGCTGACAGAAAACTTTCTCCAAATGCTGAAAATGTTTTGGAAAAATTGTGATAAAACATTTATATTATCCAAATATAATAACACTCAGGAGATTTTTAAATCCCTCTCTATACTAACCATAACGCTGAAATGTCACTGGGGTGTTACACAGTTCCTGAAGCATCCTAGTGGGTTGATATAGACCCTGAGCTTTAATCATAGCGCACTTCTCCTGTTTATCTTTTGTAAGCTCAATCTGCCAATATCAAGAGATTATATCTATAATGGAGAAATATAATGTGCGCCACCCAAGCGGTTAATGTATCATCAATATGATGTAAAGGGTAGATTTTTTGACATGATATATGTCATATGGCTGGGGGTATGTTCAAGTATGAGATCATAACTGATGAGCCTAAATTACTATGGGTGTGATTTGTTTTTGCCTAGGTTGGCCAATAAAATCAACTAGATCTAAAATTAATTATTGTAGATGACCATCAGTTTATTTACTACTGATTGACCAATTAAATCAACCGAATACTAAATTGAGGTAATTATATAGATGTTTGAAAGGTTACCATTCAATTGACTAATAAAAGCACCTAAATATTAACCATTTGCACTCCGCTGTCCCCTCTCAGGGGACAGCGGAGTGCAAAGGGTTAAAAATTATAAGTAAAAACTGCTTTCCTTATACCTGAAACATTAGACTAATTAATTAAAACGAACAATTTTTTATATATATTCCATAGAATAAGTGTTTCAAGTTTATCTGAAATTTTTTAAATAGTCTAGGAGTAGGTGTTAAAATAAACATGCATTTATAATAATATATTTATAAGATAGTTTCCTAAACCACCACAACTAAATACTACCTAATTTAATCTAAATTAAATATATTTAATATATCTTCCAGCTACTTGCCTGCTGTCATATACAGTTTTAGTTAGGCTAATCCAATTATTACTAAAGTAATTTAACCATCTCAGGTATTGTTTTTTAAAACAAATGACAAAACACAATGATAATATCCTATCATAACAGTAGTAAAATGTTAAAGTTTCTACTAACCTTCAGCTATAAAGCATATATCATGCACTTAAGTTTTTATCATAAGGTAAAACTTTAATCATTATTCTTAATACTACTGGTGAGTTTATGATAGTCTTATACCACTCTGTTGTAACCACTTTCTTTTGATAACCAACACTGGGGCGTCCCAAGGACCCTTAAAGGGCACTAACATCCCCTGATGCACAAGTTGGCTAATTTCTTGGTTGACAACTTCATCCGCTGCTTTCATGCGCTGAATAGGATGGAAGCAAATTAGAAGATGATTACTAGTATTGATATGTTGTAACATATTGTGTTCACACCCCAAATCATAGTCATCTTTTGCAAAGAATATCACTGTACTTGTTAAATAAGGCCAGCGCATGGTCCTTTTCATCTTCTGTTAACTCTGAAAGGCGTTCTCAGGGTATCATTGAGAATACTGATGACGCTTATTGCCCTTAAGCCCAAAATTTCTAGATTTCCAAACTCATTGATATTTGATATCTCTTCAACAGGTGAAGTATGAAAAAAATTATCTAGCATCTTTTAACTTCCACAGATTAAGTATACAGATTAGCTAAAAGCACCTGAGGTTCGCCATGATCTGGTAGATTAAACCCAGGTGATGCAACAGGTTTTATGTAGGATCAATAAAATGGGGCGATTATCTCAACATATAGTGCTTGGGGAATGATTAAGATAATTTCAGTTCCCAATATAACTTGATGACCCACCAGGAATGGTTAGAATACAATTAGCATGTATGAGAAACCCCTTAGATTCTATGCTCTGAGTTGGTAACTGCCAGGTATGGCCACGTAGCCATTGGTGACCAATTGGCATTATACCACCATCTTACACAATGTTAAAAACCCCTGCTTTGAGAACTTTGGGGCTGCATCCTTCCAGTTTATAAAATAGTGGAAGAGTTTGTCACAGTAACTCCAGCTTATTCCCCTCAAAATCAGCTTTGACTCTATATTTCCTCACAAATGAGTTCCCAAATAGAAAGTCATAATTTTGATTTGGGAACACAATACCAGAACTTAAATCAATAAAGAGCCAAAATTAAGCGCTAACTCTCTATATGCTTTTTCTGAAGTTTATACTGATGAATGACGGTACCATAGATTTGTGATGATCTATGTCTGGAGCAAGCCCTGGTTTTTTCATCAGATAAATGGACACATTACGAATTGGTGCCCCACTGTCTACATTAGCTCAAATTTTTGAGTTTATTTACAGTTGTATCAATATAAGTGCAATAGGAAAAATAAGTATCAGTAGAATTTATTGTAAGGACATCCAATTTGTCCGTTTGACCTATAAATTGCTGCAATTCTTTTCATAACTAGGAGCTAGATTCTTTTAAGGCCTCAATAGATACAGCCACCTGGACCCCAACCAACTTAGGGTCTTAATAGAAGGGGGGGGAAAGCTCAAATGATTCCGCCTGTTGAACACATGGCTTCAATATTAACTGTTCCACCAAAATTGTGTCATATTTTTCTTGCAAGAGGGGTAGATATTGCTACACTATTATCTGTTGAAACCTGAACTGGCAAAGGCGGCCCAGCGTAGTCACCCTTTTGTCTCATGAAAGGGGGTTTGTTGATTTATTCTATCCTGATATTTTGTTAAAGGAGAAAGATGTAGAAAATCTTAATTCTACTCCATCCTGTTCTTTCCCAATTCTTCATTATCCAAAGGGTTCATAGAATGAACCCAGAGTTTAGTATTTAAATTAGGACAATGGTTGGAGTAATGTCCCAATTTTTTGAATAGTTAAAATAATTTGACTAACGTCAGGCTATTTCAAATGAGGGTTATACAATGAAGTTAGATTATTTTTTGGGAAAGAACCTGAGGCTGCAGTTCGTGAGGCTCCTGATAACTATTGTTGTGCACCTCAAAGGTGATGGCACAACACTGCAGAAAATCACCATATGAATGATATGATTATCTTCATTCAAAATGGGAATCATAAACCCAAAGCACTTTGTAAGGCTCACAGGCATGGTATAGAGTGGTTTGCACATTAAAATCATTGATGACGTTAGCACCAGATAGTGGCTTTGATTCCAAATAAAAGCACTCCACGAATATTTTCACAGTAACAGTAAGAAAATTGTCTATAGCTCTCCTGTTCCCAAAGAGGTGATGTGGAGTGCTTTGCCATACCATCAGGGAACAAGTTGAATCAAAATGGTCAACAGGGCACCGTTGAGGATGCCAGAATATAGGGGACCCAGGTCAAAGTAGTATAATGCAAGATAACATAGAAAACATTAAATAAACCATAATATTTGGTTAAACACCAAAGGGGAGTCAGCAGGCAAATGGGGATAGGTGCAGGAAGGATTGGATACCTCAGTCTGGAGGGGACCAGGGCTGCACAGTGATGCACCAGATTTGGGGGATATTTGGGTAGAAATAAAATGATAAACGTTGTTGGAGACCTCCTTGAGGAGGTCTGCGCACAGGTTCACCCAAGGCACCATTTAAAAAAACGTAGATAATGGGGATTTTTTTTAGGAAGAAAGTCAATCAACAGGGAAGGTTGGTCTCAAGATATCATACTAACACTTGCAGGGGAATCATCAATTGGTGGAAGTGATGCTAAGCTGAGGTGCACTAATAAGCACATGCTTTCATCATCCAGAATAGTATAGCTAGAGATCAACTGAAGTCAAGTTATTGATCAATGGCAAGGCTGACCCAAGTTGAATTCTTAAAATTGAACGGATTTTGAAACCCCATTTGCTAAGCAACCAAAGTTAACCATCATCATCAATCATATAACTGATTATTTTAACGCTTTTGCTGTAACTCAGGGCCAAACCTCACACACATCCCCAAAACCAACCTGGACATATCTCGCCTTAGCCCAGCGTTGGTCCAGAGTATGTTTGAGGTCAGGAAGGCCTGCCAACTTCACCTTTTTGGCCTCCTGACGACTAGCTTGATCCTTTTTAGTTGGTCCCCTAAATTATGCCATTTGGCCTTGACATTACCTTCTCGCCCTTTTGGGGCTCCACCCCCCTCCAGGGACTTTCACCAGGGCAAAGTTTTTGTGGGCTGGGCCAACTTCATAGCAGCGATGGTTAGCTTAGACTGAGGTCTGGCAGCCTGGGGGAAACGCTTATGAAAATATTTAATCAGGTTTGAACATGGGTGCATTTGCGCGCTGGTACCCAACTTTTATCTGCTGCATCAAATCCCTTCCAGGCTATAAGGTCCTCCATCTTTCTTCTTACTCAGTGTGAGGCTACGATCTCCTCCACTTCCCACTCTGGAGCCCTCTCCACGAGATAAGCCTCTGGAGTCTCTGGTGGGGGCCCTCAAACAACGTAAGCTTACTTTCATGGAAGACTGAAAAGTTTTCAGAACAAGGGGAGAGATCCAGCTGGTATGAGGCATGGCCCACCTTTCTATAAGCGTGATAAGTTTAATCCTCTTTGGTCCCAGTTTTTTGCACGAATGATTGATTGAGATGTTCTTAGCATCCAGCATTATGAGATCTCCTTCCTTATATATTGGACCAACTTGTCTCTTACCATCAACATTCTCTTTGTAAACTTGCATGGCAACATTCAAATTCATGCTCACCCCCTGGTGTACTTTCTTGATCATATTATCAAAGTCCACCACCGCTTCCACCTTGGATCCACAACTGGGCTCCATGTTGAAGGCAGGGTTGAAGACATAGTTGGCGAAGAAGGGGAACAACCAATTGATGCATGTTGGGCGTTGTCATAACTGAATTGGACCATGGGGAGATGGAATTACAATCTGAATGATCCGTGGAAGTGTAACAATGCAGGACTGTTCCAAGAACTGGTTCACTCGTTCAGTCTGCCCATCTGATTGGGGGGTGATAGGCAGTTGAACGGCAGTGGAGAATGTGAAGAGTTCTAAACAATTCTTCCCAAAAATAGAGGTAAACTGGGGTCCCCAATTGCTAATAATTTCTTAAGGTATCCCATGGGGAAAAGGCATGCAAGACAAAGATCCTAGCCATATCAGCCGCGGTGACCGTGGTTCTGCATGGAATAAAGTGAGCAAACTTTGTGAACCAATCCACAAACCATGGTGGCATCGTAGCCATTAGATACAGGCAGTTCCACAATAAATTTACACTGATAAAGAAGTCCAAGGCCCTTCAGCCTTTTGAACTGGTACCAACAGCCCTGCTAGAGGCTGGTGATTCAGTTTCATTTGGTTGCAGACTAGGCACCCTTTACAATACCTGACCACCTGCATGGCTAACCCCTTCCAATTGTAAATGCGGCAAATTAGCTCCAGAGTCTTTGCCTTCCCAGGATGACCAACGGTGATTCCGTCATGATGGTCCCAGATGATTTACAGGTAAAGTGGTCCGGCAGGAACCCATAGAAGCCTTTAAAATACACCATCTCAACCTTCACATGGTAATCTCCTGTAATGACCTCATGATTTAATGCGCTCTTGGCAAGGACCATAGTATATTTGGCTGACAAAGGCTGTGAAAGGACTACCATTCTGAACATACCATATTCCTCCACATTTTCAAGAGGAGCAAGCGCTGGCCCGTGGGCCAAGGGAGAGGAAGTTGATACACAATCTTACCTGGTGGAATCATCAAATGGGTATTATGCACCTCTACTTCCTTAATATCAGGAGCTAGTTCAGGGTTGTAGCTCAAAGCATCCGCCAAACCATTCTCTTTGCTTTAGTAAACTTATAGGAAAACAAAAATTGGGCTAGGGTCTCATGCCAGCAGGTTTGCCATGGTGTCAAGACATGAGGCGCGTGGTAGTACAACAAGGCACAGTGATCTGTACGTACATGGAAAGGTTGGGTGGTCCATGCAAGTGATGACGCCAATAAGTCAGCGCCTTAACCACTGCTAATAATTCTTTGTCATAAACAGCGTATATTTACTCAGGGTAGAGACATTTTTTGAGAAAAATATCCCACTGGATGCTCTATTCCATCTTCACCAACTTAAGATAAGGCAGCCACTGTGGCAAAGTTGGAGGCATCAGTTGACAGAATAAACTCCTTTTTGAGATCTACATGGCAAAGCAAGGACGTGGACAATAGGGTGCACTTTACTGCTTGGAAGGCATCCTGCAAAACGGGGTACCACTGGAGCACTTTAGCTTAACTCGCCTTATACAGGGGTACCGCCACCTCAGAAAAATTGGGCATGAATTTCTCAAGGAACGTACACGTCCCCAAAAACTCCTCAATTCCTTGACTAAAGTTGGGTTGGGCCACTCACAAATTGCCTTTTTCTTGTCTGGAGTTATCATGTGTCCTTAATCAAACATGACGTTGCCCAGGAAGGTGACCTGGAACTTGAAAAATTCACATTTACTGATTTTTAGCGTAAGTTTGGCTGCCTTTAACCTCTCCACTGCTTGCTGAAGATGTACTGCATGGGACTCATGATCAGGGGAAAACCAGAACATCATCCATGTAGGCAACCGAGCATAATCCAGCAGGTCCACCAAAGCTACATCAATACAGCGTTGAGAGATAGCAGGGGCATTTTTAATCCCAAAGGGCATAACCCGAATTTGGAAATTTATTTTTCTGGTATGGGATGCAGTTAGCCACTCCTGTACCTTCATAATTTAGATCTTATTGAAAGCGTTTAAACAATCCAGTTTGGAGAAGACTTTCGACTTCTCCACATAGCATCCAATCTAGGAGTCCAGTGGGATGGGATGTAAATCTGGTATAGTGAAATTGTTTAGGTTCCCATAATCTATTCATAGGCATAAAGTACCATTGGCTTTCTCCATAAAGAGAAGTGGGGAGCATACTGGGGAGGTACACTGAAAAATTGCGCCTTAGGCTAACTGCTCCTTAACCCACACATCTAATGCCGCTTCCTTCCATACTGTCAAAGGGTAAATCTGGTTAAGATATATGAATTAGATAAATGTTGAGCTTGAACTCACAATCAAACTCTGAATGATCTGGTAGTACATTGGCTGAAGACACATCAAACGAAGATTCCAACCCTTCAAATAGGAAGGTAAGGGTACCTCCATAAAGGGCTTCAGTAACAGAGCTATACTGAGTGTGTGAATATTGGGCCATTGGGGCAGATCGCCCTGAGAATTAGCCTCAGATAAAGGGACAACTAGTATATGCCCATTCTTTAATGTTAAGGACAAGATTTTTTCTTTAAAGTTGGTCCTAATGTCAAACTTTCACCACCACTCTACTCCCAAAATAATAGGGTACAGAAGTTTTTTGATTGCTTGAAAATAGTCAGACAAATGATACTTGCCCACTTGATAATCCACTAACCCTAGAACCATCAGTGTGGGAATACCTTGAGAAGCCCCTACCCTTGCCATACCACCTAGCAAGTAAGTAAGCTCAAGGTAGTCAGATAGGTCTTGGTCAATAAAATTCTCAGAGGCTCTAGTATTCACCAAAATAGACGTGCTGATTTTTTCTAAAGGGGATGAAAGTGTAGCAGTCAACAAAAAATATCCATAAAGGTCTTTATTCATAGTAGACAATGCCAACACTTCACCACGAAAATCCTCTAGGCATATAAATTCCCCCAGGATACGTTTTCAGCATCAAAGAGAGGTATAGTTAGCTACTCTTACTACTGAGGTCACATATCCCACCATATCTTCAGCGGTTTCATAAACGTTTCTTTTGTAAAAGTAACTCCTTCCCCGCCACCTGTGTTCTGCGGATCATGGTAGGGGTCAATCGTGGGTTCTCTGAGTGATTTGGTTTAATGAAAAGGGTTCTATATCAGAGCCATAAGAGAAAATATTTGGCTCGTTTTTATATAAGGAAGCAGCGTTATAAAACGCATTTTGGGCCAAGAACAACTCCATACCCATTTCAGCGACAGTTTGTGTGTCATTATCCAAGGCCATCACAACCAGTCCCTTCATCAATGATCCCACATGCACCATCTGAACGTGGTACCAAAAAAATAATTTTAATTAATCTATTTTTGTAAATTCTGGTGGAAAGTTGGGGAATCATGACTCCTGGATCATGAAGCATCCATATCCATCATGTATGGGAAAGAAGGGTGGGCACTTTTCAGTTGGAGATGTGAGAATAACGCTAAGACTCACCAATCATTGTCCAAATGAGATAACAGTGGTGAGCCCCATTGAGGCCATAACAAGTGGCAGGCACACCCAATTTTGCACTTGCCAAAAGTCCCACACAGATGATTCTAGTGCATGCAAATAAAAGTGGTTAGTTGACTAATGTAAGGAGAGTGTCTGTAACTCTCCCGTTCCCAGAGAGGTAATGTGTGGTGCGCCACAACACCATCAGGAAACTAGTCATTATCAAAATGGTCAACAGGGCACCGTTGAGGATTCCAGAATAGAGGGGACCCATATCAAAGTAGTACAACGCAAGATAAAATAGAAAACAACTAATAAACATAATACTTGGTTTGAGCCCAAAGGGGAGTCTTCTGCCAAGTGGGATCAGTGTAGGCAGGCTTGGATACCTAAGTCTGGAGGGGACCAGGGCTGCCCAGTGGTGCACCAGATTTGGGGGATATTTGGGTAAAAATAAAATGATAAACGTTGTTGGAGACCTCCTTGAGGAGGTCTGCGCACGGGTTCACCCAAGGCACCATTTAAAAAAACGTAGATAATGGGGATTTTTTTAGGAAGAAAGTCAATCAACAGGGAAGGTTGGTCTCAAAATATCATACTAACACTTGCAGGGGAATCATCAATTGGTGGAAGTGATGCTAAGCTGAGGTGCACTAATAAGTGCATGCTTTCATCATCCAGGGTACTATAGCTAGAGATTGGCTGAACTCAAGTTAATAATCAAAGGCAAGGATGACCCAAGTTGAATTTTTAAAATTGAACGGATTTTGAAACCCTGTTCACCAAGCAATTAAAGTGAACCGTCATTATTAATCATATAGCTGATTTGTTTTAACGCCCTGCTGTAACGCAGGGCCAAACCTCACGCACATCTCCAGGACCAACCTGGGCATATCTTGCCTTAACATAATGTTGGTCTAGGGTATGTTTGAGGCCAGAAAGGCCTTCCAACTTCACCTTTTTGGCCTCCTGACAACCAGCTTGACTCTCTTAGTTGTTCCCCTCAATTATGTCATTTGGCCATGACAGTAACATCTTTTTCAAAAAAGGTCTTAAGGAACTCAGTTTTTCAGGTAGTTTTACATTCTGCACCACTGAACTTTTTGGTGAGTAGATCATTAGCAATGTGGTAGGCCACGCCAATCTTCTGTAGTTTAGGCATAACTAACTCTTGGCTTTCAAAGCTCATGGTTACAGGTCTGCAGACCCTGGGTCACTCCTAAATGACTTCCTGAGTGATGAAGATGTGAGGTAAGGGTGAAACGGCCTTTAACTGCCAGAGCTGCCTGGGTCAAAGAGCTTACAGGAACCTGTGGATGACCAGTGGGGTTGCGTGCAGGTTGGATTAGAGTTTCACAAATATTAAAGTCAGTACGCTCAGGGGGAGAAGTCGCCAGCATATCTGGATGAGCGGATAGCCTAACACCCAGAGCGGAGGTAAAAACCATAGGCAATTCCTGCATACCCTATGCTTCATTGCCTACAATATTTCCTTTCATTTGATAAGAAAAATGTTCATCATTGATAATATCAGCAGGTTGGGTGACCTCTTGACCATTAAAATAGTCTCATATATTAGAAACATGGTGGCGTTCCACATGCAATAGGATTTCCAAGTTATTAACTTTTTTGTAGCAGCTAAAGATTCTGCTTTCATGTTGATGTTCTCATTCACTAGGGACCTGACCTTATGACCCTGTGTTTTCACTTCAAGTTGCAAGTTCTCCACGATCTTATATAAGTCAATATAAGAGTGAACAGCTCCAAAAATATCTACATCCAAAAACATTGAAGTGGAAATACATTTCAGTAAGATTTTATTTCACTTGACTGTAATACAAGTATAATATCAGAGATTTGCTCAACGTTGGCATTTAAAGCTGCCTGAACTTGAAAAACATCATCAAACTAGATCTGCTGGGCCATGGGAGTGTCCCTTTATTACTTAGCAATTTTCACTATTTTAAGGTTATTTTCACTCAATCTACTTTGAGTGAATTTTAAAAAAAAAGCATATAATTTTCCACTGCCATCTGGCCACGCCCATTTGCCTAGATATGTCCTCAGATCCACCGCCTGCTGCTCCAATGTGGGGTAGCAGTGCTCCACCGCATAGCATTTTCCACCCTGTGGGAAAATGCATTTGTAAAGGGTCAACTATCCCATCATATTCTTCAGTCTGTTTTGTTCCCCATGGGACTTAGCGCTCCACCTGGCGCGCATCCACCCTTCTTACCCCCATCCTCTCACCCTCCCTTGTTCCAAAATCCAATTTTGCCTTAGAGTCAAATTATGGGCAGTTGTTCCCATATGCTGACAAAGCAATTATCAAAATAGCCACAGCTGCATTTGTACTGGCTGGTTTTATCAATTACCACCCATAAAGAGCTATTTTGATGTTGGCTTTCAAATGGAGGAAGATGATTCAGAAGTGGCTTCTACTCCCCTAATTTATAAAACACTCATATTGCTACCACACAAACTTACCTTTCTTCAGATACCACATTTATGGTGTCCTTCACATCCCTCCCATCTCATCTACCACCCCAGTTACTCTATGATCAGTTAATGGCAGGGCTTCTGGCTTATGGGACAAAGCCCAACCTTGTCTTTGCTGTTCCTTCTGGAGCAGAGCGCCTTGCTGAACCTCACACCACTGCCACCATAATTTCACACCACCCTGCCATAGCCCAACAAATCCCCTCACATGCTCATATTGCCACAGCGCCTGAGCATTTCTTTTGGGCTCAGGTAGATAATGGTCACCAAATTTGTCCCCTCTGTTTTAGACTCAATAATTTCAAAAAAAATCCTGCTTCTAAGCCACTTCCTCTGGTGTGGCCTATGAGCCATATTCAGCTGGTTGAATGGGGCGTTTTGTTGCTCTCTCTGACTCAACGTTCTCATTTGATGAGCCAGAGTGAGAAATTGTCCTCAATCAAACCCTATCACACTATCCCACCCAGTTATACCACACCAATCAGAAACAGGCCTGGACCACCAATCAAACCCAAGCAGCCCATTTGACTTCTGACCACCCAAAATCCATATCCACTATTCCTGTGAACCAAAATCCATGGGAATTATTGGCCAAAATTGACACATCAGGTAATGTTGTCACCAATGAGAATTCCAGTGAATCTCTAGGCCCGCTCAATTGTGTTTGGCCAAGCTTTACAATTCTGATTTGACAAACCCCCATCCTCTAAGCAATTCACTCTTAAATCTAATGCCATCACCTACAAAGTGATACCAGCGCACCTTAGCAGTGGTGGCATCATCCCATTGCCCAATCCTAGGCAAAGCAATGGCCCAATCCATTTCTCAATTCCACCATGGGCTGAGCATAGTTCATTCCCCCCCTTAATTCCCAAAAACAGTACAGGAGGAAATTACAAAATTGGCCATTGAAGCTATTAATGCGGTCATGCATGTGGCACAATTAGCAGATTTTAACCCATCTACAAAATTCATCTGTCAAAGTCTCACCAAATTTTCCCAACTTCCTGAAGCTCAAATTCAAGCTAAACACCATGTAACAGAATTTGTTGAATCTGTCTGTCGGAAAATTGACTTTAGGCTCTGCTAGTTGGCAGGCTAACCAGTATGAAGACTGGTCAGCCCTTGCCATTTTGCCTTAGGCGTTGGGGCTAGCAGCACCAGCTAACCCCTTGGCATGTCACCTGCGCCACTTCAGGGATCCCCTATACTTATTCCTTAAACAATGAAATAAATTTAAACTTAAATCATAATAAGAATGAGCAAAAGGAGATTTATTGATAAGGAAGCGCCAGGTATTTATACTATTTACAAAAGGGCTACTGCGCCCATTGCTGACCTATAAGCTCTTCTGCTGGTTCTTCTAGCCAACCACTTATCTTCTTCTTACACTTCTTCTTCTACTCTATTCTTCTTCCTTGGCGTTGACTCTATCACTTCATCCTTCCCAATGTCTGAATTAGGTTTGTTCATCCTCGCCTTAAGTCACCGGTAAACCATATAAATAAATAATCTAATTAAATGTCAAATTTGAATTTGACCTTCAAATTGATAATAATGCACCAGAAACAACTTTGGTCACTCGCTTTGACTCAGAATATCTTGGCATCTCACCAACATCTATTCTCATTTAATCTTGATAACAAATAAGGCACCAAAACAACCTTGGTCACCTCAAACTCATAATTGTCAGATCCACTGACATCAGATCAGACAGCGGATTCATGGATGAGCGAAACATTGGCTTTTTGCTGGAAATCCCACAATGGACCACAAATGGCCATTGGCATGGATCACTGATTCCACTGACTTGATTGGATCATCCTCAGCTATTAGTCACTGGTGATCCTTCTACTAATTTGGGGCCACCTATTTGCCCCACTCAAACCTAAGTACCAAACTTGGCGGAATACTAATTTCAGCTCAACCCAAATGGGGAGCAACTAACCAGCAATCGAACCAATTAACACAAAATTCAGTCAATAAACCATTCTGCCAGGATTGGCCATATCATTCCAAATAATGCTAAATCATTGGAGGATTCTATCTGATTAAAATCACGACATTTCCCCCACTTAACCAGATGATAATCCTCCTAATTCCAAACTCAGCGTGTGGGGCGGGCGTCCAGGGCTTGCCCCTCCCCAACACCAACAATCACTGGAACTGAACCACAATGGCGCATCACTGCCACCTCTTCACCAACCTTTAGCTACTTCAGCACCAACCAGCAGAGTCCCCCTGTAGTGAGCACCACTGTTATAATTTGGTGGAATCTTGGAGATACGCTATAAGAGGTTTGCACAGGGTTTAGCCCACTGAGCAATAAGACCAACAATATGAAGATTGTGGATCTTGGTAACAACCAAATAAACGTTAAAATAATAACTATGGGGCACTTTCTCCCACTACAATACTTTATTTTTAATATAATAATCTCCTTCTTTCCTCTCTATCTTCCTTCTTTCTTCCTATTAAACCATGACCTTCCTCTTAATCACCCATCTTGCTTATATTACAGCAGATTGGATGATACCACTCTCACAGCTTGGCCTATTCAGTTCCACCGATACTCATTTTGGCTGGTTGTTCTTAAATTTGCTTTCACCTTAATTGTAGGTGATTTAAATTGTAAGTGTTGGATGTTGAAATCGCCTTATTTAGAGGTGAACCAATGATAAATCGTTATATCCAATAAAACCCATTAATCACAATATTGGCTCACATCAAAGCGCTTGAATTACCATTACCAGTTTGATTCCCGCAGATTTCATTCATTTCACTATATTGACTTAGGGCTTATCATCCAGTCATATTAGAATCGCAACACTGTCTAAAAAGCTGATCTTGATAAAAAAACCAAACTTTCAACCACCTACACCCCCACCATACTGATACCCTCACACCCTGGCTCTCCACTTTTGTTCATTTCTACAACAAATATAGTGATGCTGAGCAGCCAAATATGTCTGTAGAAGCACTGCCTGACCCCCTCACCCTCTGCTATGGTGAGTTAGTGGTATTCCGCTCTCCACCTGGTTGGAATTTTATTTTGGTTTTTGATCCATTAAATTCTTTAGTTCAGATCTATTGCTCATTGAGTATCAGTAATGTCCAACCCTGGTTAGCGTACCTCAAATAAAATAAAATTTGCACTATTTCCACTGGAGAAAAGCCTTTAATATAGTTAATGGAAACTATACGTAAAAACAAGATACAGAGAACCAAGTGGTGAGCCCCCATAGTGAGCACCACAATGTTAAATTGGTGCTTAGGCATCAGATTTTGAGTGTACAGGATACTATGCTTAAAAATAAGGTACTGTTAGATGCTGTAACATTAGGAAAACTTGTTAAAAGAATTTTCTGGTAAGAAGTATTTTTTATTAAAAAAGAATCAGTAGCCTAATGTAGTATCTAGTACTGCCAAAGGCTCAAAGTTTTACTCTGATATCATTTCTTTGTGCTAGGTTCTCTCCAGAAAAACAGGAAAAAGGATCCTCTCACCATTAGAATCCCACTGAGATATTCCCCTTCCATAGGAATTCCTATTGGGTGTATATTTTATATACTAAGCAGCACTCCAAAATGGTAGGTTAGCAAATCAAACTATCTAAATTAAGCTAAGTGAGAGAATTACTAAGGCTTGGGGTATTTCCATTATATTCATGATCAACTGTTTCTAACTGTGGTTCTGGTGGATGGTCATAGTAAAAAATATGAATACTCATACCAAATAAATTATACAGGTTCTGGGTACAAGATAAAAGCTATGGATATATATAAATCATAGTGAATATGAATGCCTAGTCCAGAAGCTAAGATGATCATCAGAAAGAGGTAGGAGAAATTTTACTGGCGTGTGTATAGATTTGTTCTGCCATATTCTTATAACTATGGTGCTGAGGCAAAATTAGAAAAGTAATTTAATACAACTTTGGCAACTACCTATAAAGTCATGGGCTATGCGCTGAACAATATAATAATGGATTGAACCCTCTATCTAAATATAGTTAAAAATAATCATTATGTCAATATTTTATAAACTGATGGTTGTCTAAACCACTTGCATCACTAAGAAAACACATTCTCATTTTTAAGGTCCCTTCTAGATCATTAAGGTCCTACCCTATGAGAACTATAAAATCGAAACTCTCAATGAGGTTCTATATCAGTCTACCAATGGTAACGGGCTCAAATTATACTAAAATAAAATATATAGAGGAATATTTAAAAGTTAGATAGCACAAGAATTTTAGATATTGTGCTAAACAAATAATTCTCCTGATACTCATTCTTATATTAATCTTTAATAACAATCTATAAATTTTTATATAATTGAAATATCTATAAGAAAGATGTATAAAAACCTGACCATTTTGATAAAGTTTATACTTTTTCATATTTCAAGTTATTATCCAGTTTATTTATAACTTTGAAAAAGGAGAAGTTTCTAATTTTAACACATATGTATGTTTTTTCTGTTTGTGTGTGCATTACCCTGAAACTATTAAACCAATTTAGATGAACTTTTTAAATGAAAAAGGATGCTCTCACTTAGGTCCTATTCCGATTTTGCAAGAATTGGTATAATAAAAGAAAAGTTATATATATAAGAAGTGAAAATCTATATATATTTATGATGAATGGGTATATTGTTTCAGAAGAGCAATTAGTGGGTATTTGTTTGATTTAAAAGGTTTTAAATCTGATGTCATTTTGTATATTTAAGAAAATGAAAACAGCCTAAGAGGGTTCTAATGTTCATAAATCTTTGTGCCAAGTTTGGCCATTTGTGGTATATTTGTTTATGAGATAATATCTATAATATATACAATAATTTTTATTTTCATATAGAAATAGTGAGTTTTCAAAAAATTACACAGAGAGATTTTTCAAAAAAGAGAAAAATGAACCAACAGTGAAAAATGCACTAGTTTTTTTTGGAAAAAACTGCTTAAAAATTTTAAGGAAAAATAACTACCTTTAAAAAAAGCACAAAAAAGTATGAAATAATTGATAAAAGCTTGAATAATCAATAAAAACCTTTTGAAGTCAGTGCCATATTTCAAATTTACTTATAAAATTTACACAAATACAAATTAGAGCTTATATTGGATTAGGTCCAAGTGTAAATTATAAGCAAATAAGAATATATAGTGCTGAAGATCGGTGTATCCCCCTTTAGGTTGGGACCACCTAGTGCTAAAAAAGAATATATAGTGTTGAATATATATATACCTTTTTTACTTTGATTTCAATATTTTGCATTTCAATCTTAATATTTTGCATTTCAATTTCAATATTATACTTCAATTTCAACATTTTATACTTCTTCAACATTTTATATTTTAATATCAATACAATTTTTAGTGATAGTTTTATTTTATTATTCCTGCTAAAATAGTGCAAGTATATTATTGCCCACTCTTTTTTCATATTTAAAAAATATTTGTATATCTCTTATATCAAATTATAATCTACCAAAAGAAAATATTGATGCTGAGGAAATCAATGAGTCTGTAGTTAGAACTTGATATGATGCAATCACTAAAGTTAAAAATACTGAAATTGAATTACAAAATAATAAATTTCAAATTAAAATATTGAAGTTGAAGTATAATATTGAAATCAAAATACAAAATGTTGAAATCGAAATGCAAAATGTTAAAATCGAAGTAAAAATGGTATATTATAACTGGCTATTATAAATCAGTATAAAATATGGTGCCGACTTCAAAAAGGTTTTTTATTGATTACTAGCAGAGTTACCCGGCGTTGCTCGGGGTTATGAGCTCGCACTGAGCCTAAAGGCTGTGCCAGCACTACGCTTGAGCTACTCAAACAGCTTCACTGGCCCTCGTGGCTGGTGAGCTGATTATCCTAACTACTTAATCTACTTAAAATATAATACTGATTTTTGTTGTTTCAGGTGAGCAATTTGGTGAATTATTCAATAATATTTGTCAATTCTCACCCACTCGCCCAAATAGATTGAACCCATCAGGCTCGATAATTTAAGATTCAGTAAGATTCGCAAATTCTCACCCACTCACCCAAATAAATTGAACCTATCAGATTCGAAGGTTTCAGATGTCAGTCAGTCAGTGAGTACGTCAGTGGATGTGTTTTATTAAGTAGATTATTAAGTAGATTCATACTTTTACAAATATTTCGTACTTTTTATTACCTTTTTTGAAGGCGAATCTTTTCAAAAAAATTTACTTCAATTTCCTCTAAAAGCTTACTCTAAGGAAGAATTCCAGTATCTCCAAATGGCAGCCAACGGCAGCTCCTATGCCAAGGCTGAATGATCAGATTTATACAAAGTGCCCCAAATTGTATTTTGCAATATGTCAACCAAACTACAAGTTCCCTACAAAAGGGTTGTGGAGTTGGGGATTTCTCAGATAAACCAAGTTTAGAAGTGCGAGCAGGACTTTAAATATCCTGGAATTCTAAGTCCAACCAAAACAAATAAAATATGGATCCCATAGTGCAATCTGGCCCAATTCCCTAGATGCTTGGATCCAAATAAGGTTATTAGTATAATGGAAAGAACAGAATACGTGGGAACTACCAATTTTGTGACCTGAATGAAGCTATCTATACTAGCTTATCTGAAAATTATAAGGGAAGAATAAACATCATGTGAGGGATACTCAGGATAAGGATAGAATTGATTAAAATGTGAAACGGTGGGACTAAATGCACCCAAATCAGTAGGTTCACGACAATATGAATTCAAAATTCACAGTATATTGTTATTAACCGCTTCGCTCGAGAAGAGAATTTAAATTTATATATCACAAGCGAGGCAAATATATCTTTAGATACTTGCTGAATAATGTATATTATAAAGTTAAATTGAAATGATAGTCAGTTTATTATCAAGTTACTAGGTTCGTATTAATGCCATAGACAAGTAAATATTACAAAAATTAGAGTGATCATGTCCCTCAGGCGGAGACTGTTGGCCTCTTTGCTGGGAAAAATTCATGACAGTTTGGCCCAGCCTTCTTTGGGAAGCAAGATCGTACTTGGTCTAGGGCTAATCGCAGTGGGGCTGGTATGTTGCCTTTTTGGCCGCAGAATAATTCGCCTGGCGCTATTCTTACTGGGTTTTGTTATAGCGGGAATAGCTACTTTTAACCTTTTCCTTGATGGCTCAGAAGAATGATGTGCCGATAATTCGACTTATAAGCGCCTCATTATGGACAGTGGCTACAGGAATAGTGGCTGGAACTGCATGTGTAAGCTTATTTCGTGTAACCCTTGTAGGCCTCGGTGGCTTGGCTGGAGCGGAGATCGGTGATTTGATTAAGAGGGCGAGGCTTATCGACTCCACTCCTATTCTAATACTCATATCGGTTACCTTGGCGCTTTTCTTTGCTTTTCTGTCATTTTTGGCTCTGCCACAACTTGCTATTGCCTCAACCGCCCTGCTGGGCGGTTTATTATTTACCATCGGGATAGACGTTTTTTCAAAAACTGGTTACTCGAGCTATTTATTAAGCTTTAACAGTTCTAAGGTACTACTGCAAGTATCTGGGCCATGTTCGCATCCTTCTTATTAATCACCGCTATAGGGATAGCGGTACAGTTAAAAATGAAACCTATATAGAGTTAGTATGAAGCAAGTGAAAGTATTATCTTTTAAACGAAAGAAGGTTTACTCGATACTTTTTCTAATTTAATTACCCAATAACATTTTTTAGTGTCTCTTCTCATTAAAATTAAATTATTTCTAATTGAGTAGTATACACTTGTAATTTTGCCTTTCTGCACTCATAGTAAACTCAAGTAAAAACCCTAGGTGATATTAAAGTCGCGAGAGTGTGTTGCCAAGAGGCGATTGCTGTTACTCTAACGGTATAGCACTCAGTGCATCGAAATTAAGTTTTTTATTTGAACGCGTATAAAACTTTGCACTTTTTCCAGACCATCTTTAACTATGTCGTTTTGCAAGATATCTAAACACGTAAGCAAATTATCCTCCTTTATTTCTTTTTTCTTCTACTTCCTTTTAGTCACAAGTGTGAAAAACTTTGACCCCATAATATATAGTTTAGCACTAATATTAAAGCTCTGATGGTCTCTTATTTTTACACTATTCTCGGCTTGATGAATAATTGGATTCTAAACCTATTTTAACTCGCTAGGCTCAAGTTCAACAAAACTTAGCATATATAGTAAGGCTTTTGAATTTTTTTGGGCAACCTGTCTGTAATTCTCACATGTTTTTAATATAGCTTAATTTAATGAAAAAGGAACTTTAACACCAAGTATCAAATACTAATTGCATAAGAGTTATTGCTAACATTTAAATTGTTTCCTAAACTGATTGATATCAAACCCTTCTTGCTCTTATATATATATCTCCAATTCTATTCTAACCAACTAAGCTTTAGTCCTGATATTAAGTTCAGATATACCAAGCGTTTGGCTCTCATATATTGATTACGGTAGATTCTTGGCTCATGTGTCTACATATTTTTATAGGTGCCGTTGATCTTTTAATTTATTCAAAATTTTTTTTAAATTTGTTTCTTATCAAAATAATTGATATAAATTCTTAAAGCTGAGATTTAAACTTTTTGTTTGGAGCTGAAGTCAAAGAAATCTTTCGTACGTTCTAATGGCGTTAAATTTCATCTTCAGTTTGCTTCATTGAGGGTGAAGGTATTCTAACAACTAATGTTAATATAGTTACATTAAGATTTGAAATTATAAAGGTTATAAGGGTCTAATTACAAGAGCTGGTTAAATCTTATAGAGATAAAGTTGGTATAAAGAAATACGTCTTGTTATAATTTGATTGAAAGGTTTGTGGTAGTTTAAGCCTTTACCCCAATACTTTTATTAGTTTTTAAGTGCAGAAAGAAATGGAAGAAGCATCAAGAATTAATTAATTTACTTGGGTGGCAGTCATCAATATAAATGTAGACGAAATGTGCTTAGGCGATGCAGTGTAAGGAAAATTTAAAAAATTTAACTGACTATATGATATGATGGTATGTTATCGAAGAGAAAATTGTATTGTATTAATTATTAATAATCATAAATTATTAAAACTCTTTGTAATGAACAAATAAAAGATTTTATATATCAAATGTAAACCTCATGTTTTACTTTTGTTTATAAATAATATTTTATTTCTAGTATGATATTTTTAAAAGTTCTGGAATGTATAAAGCCACTAATAAAAAATATCATATTCCTAGATATTTTCACGCCTTTTTTTATGTTTTGAACAAGTCCAATAACTTTTATAGGATACTTCCTATATTGAGTAAGTGCAATATGCTCTCTTTTCTATGTTTTGAACAAGACCAATGCCTTTATAGGATGCTTCTTATATTGAGTAAGTGCAATACGCTCTGGGAAGTATACATGTCCTGTTGACAGGTATGTTAATACCTTTTCTGCAGAATGCTATCTTGGGCATGCTATTAACTTGTACAAAAAATGATTGCAACAAAGGCATGAGCCTGATATATTACTGTGTATCTTATTCACAGAAGTACATTACAGATCTGATCTGTTATCCTGCACAAGCTGGTTGTTAGTATTTATAACAATATTAACATAAAGACTCTTAATTTTAAGTTAGGAACAACTTTTAGGATATAGTATAATAAATTCTACTGTTCTAGTTATCTATATAAATAAAGTTCTAGAGGGTATAGGTTGTCCACAATAGTCTCAAAAACTACCAAACCAATTTTGATGAAACTTTACATGCCCATAGCAGGTACCCAGCTCTAGGTTTTTTACTTTATCTGGTTTCAATAGGTTAAAAAGAATTAGAGTTAATATAAATAAACTCTTTTTGTGACACCAATATATCCGACCTCAAATAACCCATGTTCCAAGGGAGGCTAATATAAACTTAGATCAGCTTCAAACAATCATTAACCAAAATTTTGACGTGAATACGTCTTTAAATTTGCTTCCATATTGGGAGGCAATTCAGAAAACTGATGATAAAATCGGGTGATACAATTTGGTGTTGCAGCTATATATCTATCATCTACATCCAAAATTTATTTACACCACTCGATAGCTAAAGATCAAAGAATTCATTTTTATATATAGATTAGGTAGCAATTTAGTTGTGGTGGTTTTGGAAATCATCTTATAAATAAATCATTATAAATGCATGTTCTCAACACCTCCTAGACTATTTACCAATCTCAGATAAACTTGACACAAATATTCTATAATATATATATATATATATAATTGTTCAGTTGACTTGATTAGTCCGTTCTTTCAAGTATAAGGTTGGCAGTTTTTACTTATAGTTTTTATTATTTAGTTGATATTATCAGTCAATTATATGATAAACTTTCAGATAACTAACTATATTACCTCATTTATTTATTTGGTTGATTTAATTGGTCAATCTATACTAAATTTACTAATTGCCATCTATAATAAATTATTTTAGATCTAGTTGATTTAATTGGTCGATCTATGCAAAAACAATCCACACCCATAATAATTTAGGCTCATCAGTTATGATCTCATAATTTGAACTTACCCCCCAGCCATAGGACATATATCATATCAAAAATTAAAATAAATAATGAAATGTTGGCCTATACTCATCAAAAAGCTAAATCAAAATATAGAGATTATATACAGTTGGAAAGGGTTTTTCAAGAGCAATCCAGTGATACCCATAAAACACCATATGAAAGAGTGAAGCGGTGCTGGGAATATAAAAGAATGAAGATGTCTAAGCAGTTCAACGATGGTTGTAAAAATTTAATTTAGTTGTTGTTATCAGCAAGCAACCCAGTAACCTTTTTACTTCACAGGTTTGTTTTCCTCATGCACTTCATCATGTTGTGTAGTAGAATATTTTATTAATTGATAATAGTATGGAGACTATTATCCATAGTTGAATATGAATTGTATTTTGGCCCAATGCTCAGCCAGTATTCCCAATTAAATACTTGTGAAGTTGTACTTGTAGGGATTTTTTTCCCTTGCTCTTGTCCACCCAATCTTTGCTGAGATACCCCGGTGACAGTCTCTTTTGGCCTAACACACAGTTGGCAGCTATCCCTGATTGTGGCTCCTTCTTCTCTAGATCCCTGCTTGGATCTTTACTCTTCTCTCTGAGAGTCTTCCAATTATTGCCTTCTACAATAATATCCTTGACATAGAATAACACAATAGAAGCTGATAGTTTAACTATACACCAAATTGATAATATAAATTTTTAAACTCTGTAAACTCTGGTTTTTTATTATAGTAAATCCTAGGGAATATATATAGTAGGGAATTCAGCTGTCTAGCCCTCAGTAGACACTTCTTTGGTGAAACAGCAGCTGTTACCATTGAATCACCTATCCTTGTCTCAGCAGCGATGGTCTTCCCTATCTTGGCTAGAATTCTGTCATTGAACATCCTTGAGACCTCAAACAGAAAGAGTCAGAAAATGTGTCCCTAACATTTTCTCTCAATCCAAGTGAACCAACCATATTTGGCTAGTGACCTGATTAGGTAATGGGACTTATTACCTATTATGGCAGGTCACTCACTAACCAATTGATTTGCTAGTTGCAGGTGGCATCACTCACCTCGCAACTTGCTATTCATTCCCAATCAGTTGGTGATGAAACCCAGCCAATCCCAATTGGTACACCTGATAGTTAATCACTATCAGATGTCCCTATTTTGTCAGCAACTCCACCCAATAAGATCTTAAGTATTCATTCAGATCAATCCCTGACAGATACAACCAGATAAATATTCCAAAATCCCCTGAATGTAGTTCCTCTAAAGCTCAGGCCAACCAATTTCTGATTCACTTTGCCTTAGGGAATTTTACCCTAGCAATACCAGGTAATCTAGCAGGCTGGGAATATGGGCAAAAATCCCAACACATCCCCCTTCTTGCCTAGATTTCCAGCAATAAAAGGACCAGGGCATGAGAACACCACTTCAGATACTTGGTTGAATACTTCATTGGTTCAAGTGGAGTACACTTGTTAATACCCAACGCTGCTTGGGATGACCTTCAGCATATGGCATTCTTCCTCTTCCTCCTCACTACCACTTTCTCAGAGCGCAGTCCCCGCAACCTTCTGTCATGCTGGGATGATTGATTTACTTGTGATGATATTAGTTCCAGGATTTGGTTTCCCCCCATCAGGGTATAGGACCCGCTGTCATATTCAGGATTCTTGGTCTGGTTTCCTTGATTTCCTGATCTTCTCCTCATCTTAGACAGGAGACTTTTGCCATCAATGTTTGTTTTGCAGCTCAATTAAGAATACTTATTTCTATTCAACCTTATTATTTTGCTCATAACCTCTTGGCTCAAGTCATTCCTAATTCTTCCCTTAGAGAGCTTAGCCCATTAATTTTGAGATTAATTTCTATAAAATTGGAGCCTAATGGATTGTAGAGTGCATAATGTCAACTTCTATATAAGTCTGACATCCCCCTCTCATCCAGCTCATATATCAAATTCTGAGTTGCGCTACCAGCAGCTCCTAAATAGTTTGTCTGATCCATACCTCCATCTCTTCCAGAAGATGAGTCAGGATGCTCAACAGACCCTCTTTTATCATCCTTCCAGGACTCATACGCCTAGTCTGGCACCAGCAGCTAGTCCTTCCATCAAATTACCAGAAACAGTAATTAATCCCTCCAAAAACCAGGCAGGCTATCATTTCAAACAACTCTTGGCCAATTCTTCCTCCGCCGTCAATTCCAGAGTTGGACTTTGAAACTCTCTTGGATTCAGCTCCTACTTCTGATGCTCTAAACATTGTCATAGATGCTCCAGAGATTATTCCAGTTGCTATGGATCACTTGTTTCTTGCCAGGTCAGACCTGCTCCATGAGTTCCTCTTCCAACTCAGTCAATATTACAAACCTGCTGTTCTGGTTTCTGAGCTCACAATTGATAACAGTATTCACTTTAAGCTCCCCTACACTGAACTACAGGCCCAAGTCACTAAGGCTTTGACTCTAGCGCTGAATCCTTCTAATCTGGATAACATCCTGGATTGGGATAACACCGCTTATGCTCTTCACTTTGCTGGCCAAGTTCTTCAAAGTTGGTCCATGAAGCTTCCAGCCTCGCCTAGGTTCCATCATTTGTTCAGCTTTAGCTTCTGAGAAGCCCATAGTTACCGCTTGCAGGATGCAATCCACTACCTGTACAACTATCTCTTCTCTGGCACTTCCCATCAGTATCTTCCGCTGATGGCATTGATAGGGGGCATGATTTGGCAACCCCCATCAAGCATCCCTTCTTTGTTGCTGACCCATATGTCTGGTGTCCTTGATGAAGCCCATCATCAGGCGCTCAGGACTAATCTTCTGCTCCAGTACCATATTGGGATTACTCAGGGTTATTTGCCAATTTCCTCTTCTTATACTGTTGCTTCCTCCCCGCTCCAGGGTTTTGCAATTGGCTTCATCCAAAATCTCAATTTCCCTTCCCTAGTCACTTTTTCTCAGGGCTCAGCATTCACTCAAAGGACATGGTTTCATCTAGGTCTCGCCCTCAATAGCGTTTAATCTCATATTGATTTTGATGGGCTGTTCCTTTCTACCGTGATCCATCATCCCTCCCCAAGAGGTGACATAGGCAGAATCATCCCTGTACCAAGGACAATCAATAGAATAAAAATTATAAAAATATAGACATTTTTCTCTGTGCGGGTTTATATATTTTTTTCCCTAATATCTTTTATCAATTTTTTATCTTTATTCTTCTTTTTTCTATGGGACTTGACCTTGTTTTGGTTCAGCAGTCCATCTTTTTTATTTTTTCCCCAAACTGAGTCCTGGGTACTTAAACCTTCCAGTTTTCTATGGTTCAGAGGTCCTTTTTTAAGACTTGGCCTAATCACCAGGAAATGACCAACTTAATGGTTCATCAATCCTTTGAGAACTCTTTTATTATTTTTTTCATCAATCCAACGCTTTAGATACTTAGCATGGACTCAATTCACAACTCTTCCATCTAAGAGATTCTTGATGGAGTAAGCATCAGTTGCCATCTTGGCAATCACTTTAAATGGATTCAACCACAATGCATCTAATTTGTTTCTTTATCTGAAAACATGCATATCAAAATAGGTAACTCTTTCCCCTATTCAATATTCAGCTAAGGCCAGTTGTTCTTGTCATCCATCAATTTTGCTTGTATCCTTTTCTTTGAAGTTGTATTGAATGCTTGTAGTTGCATATCGATCAGGATACTCATCAGTCAGTTCAGATATTGCTCAGTACTCATCCCCAACATAGGTTCCACCACCAAATATAAAATCGGCGGCAACGCGGCCTTTCTTCTGTATAACAATTCAAATGGCGTCTTTCCCATCGCTGTATGATGACTAATATTGTAGGCAAATGTCACCAAACTCAGGTACGTTCTCCATGTGGAAGTTTTCCCTGTGACTAGCTTCCTCAGCGTCACAGCCAGAGTTCCATTGACCTGTTCTACCAGTCATTCATCTCTGGCTGGTAAGGTACTGACATGACTCCTTGGATCCCCATTAACTCATTTAATCTCAGGATCACATGAGATGTGAAGTTGGTCCCATTGTTGCTAAGCAGGACCTGCAGACATCCATGCCAGTATACCACTTGATCTAGGATGAACTTTGCAGTACTGGTAGCGTCTACTCTCTTTAGAGCCTTCATCTCAACCCATCTCGTCAGATGGTTGATAGCAACTATAATGTACTTGACTCTCCCCATGCTCATCGTCAGTGGTCCCATCACATCAATGGACACCATGTGCCAGGAAAATTCAGGGCGGACCATTCAGTATACAGTTGTATTATTATGTGGTTTGTGCAGCTGGCACTCCACACAATAAGCTAGATAATCCGCGACATCATAGTTGATTGATTCCCAGTAATATATATGGTGGATATGGTTAGTTGTTTTCCTCAGGCCTCCATGCCCAACAACCTTGTGAGCTGCTTGTACTATTGTTGCTCTTTCTGACAGTTTCAGGAATAATAGCCTCTTCCCATTGATCATCTTAAATACTTGTCCATCCATGGTCTTGGTGTTTTACATCGCTTTTCAAAGTGCACCTTAGATTTCTTGGAGATCATCCCCAATTTTTTCTTCGACCATTCTCTGGAATAGCTCATCCACCTGCGGGTATACCAACTGGACCATTGGCAACCACGATAAGCCATCCACGTTCTGGTGAGAAGCCCCCACTTGGTGGACAATCTCATAATAATAAGCCTAGAGCTTAAGTGCCCATTGGGCCAGTCATCCTTCCTGCTCTCTTATTGTGTACCCAATGAAGCAAAGAGTGGTCTGTTACCACCTTAAAGTGTATTCCATGGATGTACAACCAAAACTGCTTGCATGCATAAATGACCGCAAGGCGTTCCCGCTCAGTCACAGTGTAGTTCCTCTCAGCGGCTGAGAGTGTCTGGCTCACATATGCCACCAAATGCTCGTCCTCAAGTTTGTCTACTTGGCTCAGTATGGCACCAATCGCCATCAACAAAGCATCAGTTTGAATAATAAACTCCCTATTGAAATTCAGATATTTCAGAATCAGCAAATCTATAAAATACTGGCTTAACTTATTGAAGGAGTCCTGGGCCTCTTCATTCCATACAAATTCTTTTTTTGGTTCCTTTAATAAATGGAATAATGGCTCAGCTATTTGGGCGAAGTCCCAAATAAATCTTCTATAGTATCTGACCATCCTAAGGAACACTTGAATGTCTCAGACACTCTTCAGTACAGCCATACATTCTATAGCTGCTATCTTCTGGGTTTGCGGCTGCAATCCACTTGAGTTGATTATGAATACCAGGTATTCCAACTCTTTCTTAAATAAGTGGCACTTCCTTGACTTGATCTTCAGATTAGCCGCGGACAGTTGCTTAAATACTTCTTCCAAGTGGTGTAGATGATCAGTAAATGTCCTACTAAACACATTGATATTGTCTAGATATACTAGGATGCACAAAATATTCAAGTCACTTAATATCGCATCCATGGCCCTCTGAAACGTTGCAGGCGCATTGCATAGGCCTTGGGGCATCCTTGTTGGTTGGTATAGCCCCTGCACGGTAATAATCGCGCATTTTTCTTGGTCTTCTTTTGGCAAGTTGATTTGCCAATATCCCAAGATCAGATCCATTGCGGAGAAATACTTCACTTCTCCTAGACAATCTAGCGTATTGTCAATCCTCGGCAGGGGATATGAATCCTTCTTCATAATTTTATTCAGCCTTTGGTAGTCAATCACCACCCAGTTGGATCCATCCTTCTTCTTCACAATCAGAATCGGACTTTCACAGGGACTTGACAATGGAACTAAAAGCCCATGTTTGACTAGTCTGCTGATTTTATCCTCCACTACCACTTTGGCAGCTTTCAATCGTCAGATTGGTCTCATCCTGATTGGTAAATTTTCCCAAGTGTCAACCTTGTGGATCATGTCTTGTGCGCATCCCATATCATGGTCATCCTGAGTGAACACTTCCCAATAATTTTGAATAGTTTGAGCACCTCCTCTTGCTGGCCTTCTGATAGATCAGCGAGCTGCTCCTGATCAACCAATAGGTTAATACTTTTGGTTACCCCCGGCCAGTAATCCCATTTTGTCAAGAGACCCAAAATCGTGGAAACTTCTCAATTTGGCTGTCAGAATCAGATGAACAAACATGATGATCTGATTCCTCTTAATCTTCATCAGTTTTTCACTCAAATTTGCCAGGAGAACTCAAATTTCTCCATGGCCCAGCATTATTATCCCAGGAGCCACCCATGGCTCCACTCTGGACTTCTTCCAGGGGCTTCCAACCTCCCCATACAACATCTCAGGAATCTCTAATGTCAACTCTGCGCGACTATCATCTGTGATCCAGCCAGTATGGTCCTCTCATTCTTGATCCTTAGTGGAATTCCCCAGTTCTCTAGGATTTCCACTGGCATTTTGCGTCACTTTCTACCAACTAATTGGTATTGAATTGGAACAATGCCAGCATTGTATATTAGATTGATGAAGTTGTTACTCTTATTCAGCGGAGCTTCACCTTTCTTCTGATATACCAATGGTAACGTCTGACCCAGGATGGTCAACATATTATCCTTAAAGTTACTTTTAACTCCGTATTTCCATAGAAATTCCGTTCTGACCAGAATGTCATAGTTTTGGTTCGCCAAAACTATTGCTGGCGCAGATACCTTATCAACCCAAATCATAGTGGCAGTGCACTATATGCTCCACAGGAAACGATGGTGTTTGGCCCAGCTGTCCCATATTCTTTCTTGTGTTCCAAGTCTGGCAAGATCTTCATCCTCTTTACCAGATTGGTTGAAACAATATTGATGGGCGCTCCGCTGTCAACAATCACCCTCACCCTCACTCGATTCACTTGTATGTCTATATATGTACACTCAGAGTATTGTAATATAGTGTTTACTGAGTGAATGGCATTGTTATTAGCCAAATCTAAGGTGTGAATAATTTGCGCTGATAAATCAGGAAATGATTCCTTTATCACGTTGAAGGGGATAGACAGATTAGCCTCATCTAAATGGACATCAGATAATTATTCAGGATTCTTGGCGGTTTGAATCTTGTCCACCAGTTGTTGGGCATATGGCTGGGCAACTTCCTTGATTATCTCGGGGTTAATTCTATTCACCCTAGTTCTGGTCATGGCATTTAAATCCATATTAACCACTTGATACAGCTGATCCTGCTTGTCATCTATGAACAGATTGCTGATATCTATTTTTTCATTTATAATGTCAGGAGGAACAGGTTTCTCTACAGCTCTAGACTGTTCCCCGTCTAGGCCTCGGGCCCTTTTCCCAAATCCTTGGTGGCTGCTGACTCCTTGGCCTGGACAACTTTGATATGATCCTTCAGCTTTTTACAGTGCATGGCGAAATGTCCTTTCCCACCAAACTGATAGCAAACCTTCTCCTTCTTGTTTAACTGTCTTAATTCTTTGGGCTTATTTCCCAGCACAGTTCAATTGATAGCCTCCTTAGCTCCTTCATTTCCCTTTGTGGGATTCGGATTTCATACCAGATTGGACTTGAAGCTTCTATTTGGGGCATAAAATGTCGCTCCCAAAATCTTCAAGTTATCTACCATTTGCGAGGTAGTTATCTTTGTCACAAACACAGAAGACATCATGTGATGCAAATTGCAATAGGGCCAAAGGGCCGCTTGCAAGGATATTATAGCATCAAAGTCATCCAATACTTTCACTCTGGCCAGGATCTGCGACTCCTGGTAAAACTAATCCGCGAAGCTAGCAAGAGACTCATCTTTATGGAACTGGATTCCCATAAATTCCTGCTTGCATTTTGACATGCAAGTTGGACTCCCAAACTCCTTCATGATGGCCGCCTTTGCCTCAGCATACAACCAGCTGTCTCCCTCCAGGTGAGGTAACACTAAGTTTTGGCAGTCGGTGTCTAGGCACTTCATGACCGTCAACGCCTTTTAATGATCCCCATAGCCATTCATGGTCATGTCAAACAGTCAGAAAAATGCTGGGGCGTTATCCTGATGGAAAGTTGGCAATTTCGGCATTGCCCTAAATTCCTCCAAGTTATTTCTGGCTGATTCTCTTGGTTCAGCTACTCAGCTAACTTGTGGAGTAACTTTGGGGGGTCATCTCTAAAATGGCAGCAAAAGCGGGTGGCACGTTCTTTGGGGTATTTGACTTCCCAAGTATCATACAAGGACTTCTTTCTTCAGCATTGCTTGCCATATCAGCTCACAAGCACATCTGTGAGCTTTAAGTTCCTCCACTTATTTGATTAATCTTTCAATATATACTGAAATTTCATAAACAAATGTGATCCACTTTTCGCTCCATTTTCAGGTATAAGACCTCTAAACGAGGTCCCCTTCTTTCTTCTTCAACGAGTTTACTTTGCCAAATAACTCTTTCCCAAAGCTTGCTACATTCTCTATTCCTTCCTCCACCTTGGCGACTCGTTCTTCCAAAGCTGCAAAGTCCCAATGGTCCTTTGAGTTTAAGGCATTCTGGTTTACAATAGCTAACTCAGTTTACAGTTTGCGTAGCTCTTCTTTGTACAACATTCTTCTAGATTATTCACTCAACTACCCCTTTAGTGAGCATCAACTTGTAAAAATTTACTTTGGTGGTTGTTATTGGCAAGCAACCCAGTAACCTTTTTACTTCACAGGTTTGGTTTCCTCATGCACTTTGTCGCGTTATGTAGTATAATGTATTATTAATCAATAATAGTATGGAGATTATTATCTGTATTTGAGTATGAATTATATTTTGGCCCAACGCTCAGCCAGTTACCCAATTAAATACTCGTGAAGTTGTACTCATAGGGATTCATTTCCTTACTCTTGTCCACCCAATCTTTGCTGAGATACCCCAGTGACAGTCTCTTTCAGCTCAAAAACACAGTTGGCAGCTATCCCTGATTGTAGCTCCTTCTTCTCTAGATCCCTGCTTGGATCTTTACTCTTCTCTCTGAGAGTCTTCCAATTATTGCCCTCTGCAATAATATCCTTGACACAGAACAACACATTAGAAGCTGATAGTTTAACTATACACCAAATAGATAATATAAATTTTTAAACTCTGTAAACTCTGGTTTTTTATTATAGTAAATCCTAGGGAATATATATAGTGGGGAATTCAGCTGTCTAGCCCTCAATAGACACCTCTTCAATGAAATGGCAGCTGTTGATGTTGAATCACCCATCCTCGTCTCAGCAGCGATGGTCTTCCCCATCCTGGCTAGGATTCCGTCATTTACATCCTTGAGACCTCAAACAGAAAGAGTCAGAAAACGTGTCCCTAACGTTTTCTCTCAATCCAAGTGAACCAACCATATTTGGCTAGTGACCTGATTAGGTATTGGGACTTATTACCCATTGTGGCAGGTCACTCACTAACAAATCAATTCGCAAGTTACAGGTGGCATCACTCACCTCACAACTTGCTATTCATTCCTAATCAGTTGGTGATGAAACTCAACCAATCCCAATTGGTACACCTGATAGTTAATCACTAACAGATGCCCCTATTTCGTTGGCAGCTCTGCCTGATGAGATCTTAAGTATTCTTTCAGATTGATCCTCGATGGATACAACTAGGCAAATATCCCAAAAACCCCCAAACGTAGTTCCTCTGAAACTTGGGCCAACTGATTTCTGATTCACTTCACCTTAGGAAATTTTACCCTAGCGATACCAGGTAATCTAGCAGGCTGGGAATATGGGCAAAAAAATCCAACAATGGTGCTAGTACATCTGCAGCTTGGGCAGCTGAGCCTATGCAAGTGGATGATGCAATCACTTCTATATCAATGCCAGACTGTATAGACATCTATTGTGTGCGATCACCAATTATTAAGACACATTGGGAAGCAGCTAGTGAACGTTTCACTACTATGTTTGTCAACAATCCATTTGGACATAAGTGTGATGTGTGTGACCATCTATGGTTTCTGCGCTCATTGAAGCCACCAAAGGAAAAACACTTACCGCTGCTTAGTAATACTTTCCCAGAAGAGGCAGTGGCTGACTTTAAACTGTGCGGTGCATGTAGTAAAATTACTGGACTTTGACAAAGTGCCCACATTGTCACACTTTAAACGGATTTGTGTATCCACCTAAGCAACATGGGTTGCCTGCATTAGATCTGATCAGTGCATGTCTAGTATCACTGCTGTCAGAATTTTGGATGACAACATAATCCAACCTTTTAACCAATTATAAGATTCAATGATTAAATTATAATCATATAGGATTGACAACAGCAGTTGATTGATGGGATTATTGTTAGGCATCATCCCCAATGATATTTGGGGCTACCAACTGATGAAAGTATCGTTGGGCATCATCCCCAATGATATTTGAGGCTGCTGAAAGATGAGAATTTTGTTGGCATCATCCCCAATGAAATCAAACAATAATTTAATATGAAAAACACCCAATAGTCAAATTGTAGGGAATTGTTCAGAGTGAAATAGATTGGAATCATCAGAAACTACCAAAACGTTTGAACGCTGGAGGAAGAGTAGAATTGTCATCATCCAAAACAATTGGTTTTGAGTCCCTAATACCAATTGTTTGGTCCGCCAAACACCCAAGGATTACACTGCCTAAGAAACCCAAGGCAATAATAACCAACAAGATTTGGTGCCTAACACTGAGGGTCAAACCAGCATAGAAGCACAAATAATTCCTAGCGGACAGCTGAAAAGTTGTGTGTTGATTCTAACTATAAAAACCCCAGATTACTCCCTAATAAAAGCATCTTAAAACTTTATAATAACTTTATTGTTTAACATTTGTTTAAAAATTACTCTTAGGAGAAGAGTGCAAGGATCAGATATCCTTAGGTTAGTTCTATCAAATCTCTGCTTGGCTCTGCGTGAAGAGAATAGGGAATTGTTCCCTACCAGATTAAATATATCTTCAAGAAGAAGAAGCACCTGTTTAGCGTTGGACAATTCACTCAATGTGGCTTTTGGGCAACCAACCAAAATAATAGTCTTCATACTATTATTGCCCCAGTTTATATTATTAATCAATGCAAGTATCCACGAATCTGAGCAGTTGAAACCTAGGGCCAGAAGTGAGCCACCATCCAAGCCCAAGATTTTAACATTGGTGCTCATTACAGGGGGAGTTGAGTTGTCAAAAGCCAATTTAAACAGCAATGTCTTATAAGGAAGAGCTTCAGAAGCTCTGGGAAGAACTACATGCCATCAATCAAAATGTGCTAAGCTCGGCATCTCAAGCCAATATTAGTACCTTAGAGGAGAGTATGATTAAGGCGGAGGAGATTCTTGAACAATTAGGAATTTTGAATATGACCTGTATGGAAAAGTTGCCACTTTGAAGAAATGGAGAAAGAGGGCAAACTCATTAAAGAAATTTTATTTCAAAAAAGATCAAGAATGGTTTCATGAGGAAATGGAGAAAATGACAAAGTGGATTGAGGAATTAAAAATCACAAATGTGATTGTGAGCAGTTTGAGGTGAATAAGGCTGATGAAAAGGCAAGCAAAAATCCAATTGGGAAGACTCTCCACCCTGAAATATGCTCAAACCATTTGTTGTAATTTGGCAGAATCCTGGAGATATGCGTTAAGAGGTTTGCACAGGGTCTAGCCCACTGAGAAATAAGACCAATGATATGACAATCGTGGCCTATGGTAACAACAAGATAAACGTTTTAATAATAAAAACTATGGGGCACTTGCTCCCACTATAATACTTTATTTAAATCTAAAAACTCTCCTTTAATCCTCTTCTATCTTCCTTTCTCTTCCTATTAATCAATGATCCTCCTCTTGATTGCCCATCTCGCTTATATTATGGTGGCTTGGAAAATAACTCTCATAGCTTGGCCTATTAGGTTCCACCAACACTTGTTTTGGTTGATTATTCTCAAATTTGCCATCATCTTAATTGTAGGCGATTTAAATTGTAAGTGTTGGATGTTGAAATCGCCTTATTTAGAGGCGAACCAATAATAAATTGTTATATCCAATAACCTGTAATCCCAATATTGCCTCGCTTCAAAGCGCTTGAATTACCATTACCAGTTTGATTCCCACGGATTCCATTCATTTTGCCATATTGACTTAGGGCTTATTCTCCAGTCATATTGGAATTGTGACATTACCTCCTCCTTGACTGGATGATAAGGCTCTTATTGTTTGTATGGTCAAAGGAACTTCACATGTACCTGATTAATAATCCAAACCCCTACAGAGTCCTTAATGGTGTAGGCGTTGACCCCGGCTTTCTTGATGATCTCAAATGGTCCACTCCATATGATGGCGAGCTTGTTCCTCCTTCCAAACCCATGTTGGTCATGAAATAGGACCAATTCCCCTATCCCAAACTGTGGAAGACTGTGGCGTCTACATTGGTCAGCCGCATGATCCCAAATTTTCTTGGCAATACTGGTAGAATATGCCTCAGTTTGGAGCTTGATCAGCATGTTTGTTAAGGTGGATAAATATTGGTGGGGTTCGACTTTGCCAGTATCTTCAATGCAGGAGTAAAGCAATGCAGGCAGCACTGGATGTCATCCATAGAGCAATTGAAATGGACTCTTACCAATTGCTGAGTGGTAGCTGATATTGTATGCAAAGACAGCGGTGGATAAAAGGGTGCTCCAGTCTGTTGGCTGCTCATTTATGAGCTTGCGTAGAATATTTAATAAGGTCCCATTGACCCATTCCACCATACCGTTAGATTCAGGGTGGTAGGGGGTAGTTAAAACCCCGAGAATTGCCATGAGCTCGTTCAATTTGACCAATATATGGGATGTGAAATTGGTTCCGTTGCCCATTAGGATAAATTGTGGACAACCATGGCGCTGTATAACGCACTCCATGATGAACTTGGCAGTAGCGACAGCCCCCAAATCCTTGATAGCCCTCACTTCCACCCATCTTGTCAAATGGTTGATGGCTACTATTATATATTTGGAGCGGTTTGCGCCAGTTAGCAGCAGCCCCACCACATCTAATGAAATGGTATGCCATGCAAATAGAGGCTTAACTAGCTGGTAGGTGGTCTTTTGGTGGTATGGCTTCTCCACTTGGCACTGATGGCAACAACCAACCATCTCGAGCACATCATAGTGCATACTTTCCCAATAGTAGTGGAGTCACAAGAACTCCAGCATCTTTTTCAATCCTCCATGACCTACTACTTTATTGGCATCCATAATTATCGCAGGCTGGGAAGAGGGTTTTGAAAACTCAGTGTTGATTCTCCAATCTGCTTATATAATTCCCCATCATGCAAGAAGGTATCCTGCCTAAGCCCATCCAACACTTTGATCACAGATAGCGGCTCATCGTGATATTTTCCCACAATCATTTTTTTGTACATGATGTCTGCCACATCTGCTGTAATAGTGACCGTGAGTAGTCGGGAAAGACAGTACACATTATGATGCTTTGCCCCAGGCTGATGCATGATCTCAAAATCATATGTTTAAAGCTTCAAAGCCCATCATGTGAGCCACCATTCAGGATCCCGCAGATTCTGTAGCCAGCGCAAGGAGGCATGATCCATTACCACTTTAAATTTCACCCCATGAAGGTAGACCCAGAATTGTTTATAAGCATATATTACCGCTAAACACTCATGCTTAGTCATGGTGTAATTCTGTTTAGGGCCAGTTAAACTGCGGCTGCAATATGCAATGGGGTGCTCCACACCGTCATCATCTTTTTGGGACAATACAGCCCCTACAGCGGAAAGTGAGGCGTCTATTTGCACAATAAATTTTCTTTCAAAATTGGGGTATTACAAAACAGGTGCGCTGGCCAACGCGGTTCATAATACATTAAAAGCGGTTTGACATTGATCCATCCAGTTGAAGACAGCGTTTTTCTTAAGTAGCTCAAAGAGTGGAGCCCTAATACAGCTGAAGTTGGGAATGAACCGCCTGTAGTAACCAACCATCCCCAAGAACACCTGGATATCCCGCTTATTACTTGGCCAAGTAATCTGGTGGATGGCTTCCACCTTGGCCATCTGTGGACTAAGCCCTTTGGAGTCTACCACAAAGCTGAGGTATTCCAATTTTTCCTTGAAAAAGTGACACTTTCGGGGCTTAATCTTGATATTAGCTTCAGCTAGGCGGCGGAATACTTGCTCCAGGTGTCCAAGATGCTCCACAAATGTCTGCAAAAATATATTGATATCATCAAGGTAGACAAGAACGCAAGACAGCATTAAGTCACCCAAAATAGTGTCCATAGCCTGCTGGAATGTAGCTGGGACATTGCACAAACCCTGTGGCATACGTGTAGGCTGAAACAATCCCTTTGAGGTAATTATAGCGCACTTTTCTTGTTCTGCCGCTGGCAACTTGATCTGCCAGTACCCTAATATCAAGTCCATGGCCGAGAAATACTTGGCCCCACCTAACTGATCTAAAGCATCATTGATTCGCGGAAGCGGGTACAAATCTTTTTTTGTAATGCTATTAAGCTTTCAATAATTGATTACTACCCAATTGAAGCCATTCTTCTTTTTTACAATGAGCACCAGAGATGCTCAGGGACTCTTTGATGGTTCCAACATTCCCTGTTCCACCAACGTATCTATTTCTGCAGATACAACTTCTTCTGCTGCATTTGAGCGTTGGATAGGTCGTGACCTGATAGGGTGGTGGTCTCCCGTGTCCACCCAATGCGCGACCCTGCGAGCGCAGCCCATGTCATGGTCATTGGCTGCAAAAATGGTGCAATATTTCTCAAAAAGATCCATCACCCTGTCCTTCTGATCCTCCAATAAACCAGCTAAAGCCTCCCATGGAAACACCGTCATTACGCTGAGGGAGGTTTTTTAGAGGCAAGCTGAGATCTTCCCATAAACCAAAGTTGTGTACCTGATGGACCTCATCAATAGGGATCAGATGCAGGTAAGCCACCACTTGGTGCCGCTGAACCTTCATCACCTTCTTCTGCAGATTTGATATCAACACCTTCACTTCCCCCTGCCCTGGTAACAGTAACCCAGGAGCTACATGTGGTTTGAGCTGTGATTGGTGATAAGGCCTCACAACCTCTCCATACAGACCTTCCAGAATATCAATTTCGAGCTCTGTCCCAATTATGACCTGATGCCCCAAAAGGGATAGTCCAAGAATTAGCAGCTTGTAGCGGAATCCCTTTGTACTCATAAATCTGGTTTGGAAGCAGTCAGGTCCTCCACTTCATCTGTCAATATTTTACAGGAATTACACCATCACTATAAGCAAGATTAATTTTCCCGGAGCAGATTGGGTCCTCTGGAACTCCGTGGGAAGTAAAATAGATAGGGATCTGTTGTCCCAGTATACTGATGGTTTCGTCCGCCATATTAACCACAGCCCCAAAGTGCCGCATAAATGCAGCCCTGATCAACATGTCATAATGATTATTAGGCAACACCACAGCTGGAGCAGATACGCCAACAGAACCAAACCTCAAGGGCAATGAGCTATATGCGCCTTCTGAAACAGTACTATGGGCCTCCGCATTTCCATACACTACTCGGTGGTCCACATCTGGCTTCAGCAAAAGCTTAGCCACAAGCTTGGTAAATATTATATTGACAGGAGCGCCTGTATCAATGATCGCCCAAATTTTGGTATTCTGTACAAATATGTCACAGTAGGTGCATTTTGAATAAGAAGAACCCTTGGTGTTTGATACATAAACATTTAAGGGCGTTTGATTATCCAGAAAAGTGTGCATACCAGCCCCAACATGAGGATACTCTTGGGCAATTATTTCTACAGGTAACGCCACCTCCACTCCCTTCAAAGCTGCAACATATGCAGAGGGGTCACCGCCAATAGTACCATTCCGCTCAAGGATCTGCCAGGCATATGGCTTATACACATCTTGGCGAAACTCCATGTCTGCATTATTGGGGTCTCTTCCTCAACTTGAGGCTAAAAGGTGGTAAGGGATTTGTTGATATAGTAATTCCTCAGAGTGAGCCCCTGAGGTGAAACAGGGTGTTTAATGATGTACATCAGGGAAAATTACAATTAAATTAGTGAAAGCAGAGAGTCCCGTCTCTACTCCGCTCACCCTTTTCCCTGATAGCCTAGATCCTGTCATATGTGAGGGATCTGTCAATTGGGGCACCATCGTCCCATGTGCCTGGTGCGACCACAATTAAAGCAACTTACTCCATAGGGCCTACGTCTGTGCTTAATATAAGTTGGCCCATTTGGAAAGTTATTCCAAAGATGATTGCATAACCAGACCAAGTTGGTAGCCTGCCATCTGTTGATCAGCATAGTTAGGGTCAAAGCGGTAGTTGGGCAGTTGTTGCTCAGCAGTTATGGGACAGATGGTGAGCTGCGGGGAGTAGCCTGGCATGACCTGCATTGATGGGTTGCTTTCCTCCCCATGGTTAGGGTAGGCCTCGGTGACAGTGGGAACTCGTTGAATATTGGGTGGAGGGAAATTTACAGCTAACTGATGTACAAACTGAACAAGTTTAAGGAAAGGTACATCATCCTCTAACAATGAGGCCATAATTCGTACAGCTCAGGATATGGCTTCACCACAGAGGCCATTGCAATGCATACATCGGCTTCAGATAGAATTCCAGCCCCAATCAACACATGTGCTTCCATTGTAAACTGCTCAGCGAATGCAGTGAGACTCTCATTTTGTTGAAACCTGATGGTCAAGAACTTGGCTTTCCGCTGAGACATCTTGGCTTTTCTGCCAAACAACTATATCATCATCTCCTTGACTTCTTGGTAAGTAATGGAACTGTCTGGAAGGTAACAAACAACTTGATCAGCACTTCCGACATCCAAGGTGGAGATTAACAGTTTTGCCCTGTGCTGGTCTGAGGCACCTTCAGTCATAAACTCAAATCGTCGAAGGAATCCATGAATATTGCCATCGCAATCAAAGGCCAGCAGCTGAGCACAGCTTACTTCCTGGAGCAGCTCATCTTGTTTTTTGAGCACAGTGTCTAATGCAAGTTTCAACTCCTCATATGCAACGGTCCTATTGTGTCATGCAGATTTTCTTTCAAAGCAACATAGGTGAGACATAGCAGGCAACTTGAATTTTATTATCTTATTAATGATCAATGGGCCCCCTGTAGTGAGCACCACTGTTTTAATTTGGCGGAATCCTGGAGATACGCTGTAAGAGGTTTGCACAAGGTTTAGCTCACTGAGCAATAAGACCAATAATATGATGATCATGACCTATGGTAACAACAAAATAAACATTTTAATAATAAAAACTCTCCTTTGATCCTCTTCTATCTTCCTTTCTCTTCCTATTAACCAATGACCCTCCTCTTGATCACCCATCTCACTTATAATATGGCGGCTTGGATGATACCTCTCATAGCTTAGCCCATTAGGTTCCACTGACACTCATTTTAGGTGGATATTCTCGAATTTGCTATCACCTTAATTTTAGGCGATTTAAATTGTAAGCATCAAATGTTGACATCACCTTATTTAGAGGCGAACCAATAATAAATTATTATATCCAATAAACCCACTAATTCTAATATCGCCTCACTTCAAAGTGCTTGAATTACCATTACCAGTTTGATTCCCACGGATTCCATTCATTTTGCCATATTGACTTAGGGCCTATCATCCAGTCATATTGGAATTGTGAAACCATTTGCTGGTGTGTCAGAAATGACTCCCAAAGTCACTCCTATGACTTCTCGAGTAGCTGGGCAAGGATTTTCTATGAGTGGAGCAACCGAGGAATTTCAAAATACACCAAAATTTCCCACCTTTTACTGGGATAATGCCCTGGCATTTTTCCGCTTGTTTGAGATGACCATGTTCAGTTATTCAGACCGTCAGAAGGAGGTGACCATAATGAACTGTCTTAGCACTGATTTCCAGAATCTGGTGCTACCCCACCTCAATGGGGACAACTGATCATATGAGGAAGCAAAAGCAGCAATTATGTTAGAGTTTAGAAGCCCTACTTGGATGGCAGGTTGCCAACAAGAGTTTATGGGTATACAATTCTGCAAAGATGAGACCATGGCTAGTTTCACTGACCAATTTTACTAAGAAGCCAGATCTTGGTAGGGGCAAAAGTGCTTACTGACTTTGATGCACACATAGCCATGCAGGTGGCACTTTGGCTCTACCACACATTGCATCAGATTATTGCATCAGCATTAGTAATTGAAATAATGACCTCAAATGGTGGACTGTAAGTCTTGGGAACCAGCCCTTGAAGCTGGATAGAGCTCAACACCCATTCCGGTCAAAGAGGGGGCCCAAGGCTCCTGTGGAGCCTCTGTCACAGTTGGGTGACCTTGCCCACATGATAGATGAGCGCTCGGTGATAGCTTTTCTCCCCAAAGCTGCCTCATTCCCTCCTCTTCCCTCCTCTTCAATCCTGGTAGGATTGATAGAGTGGGCCTGCAGGGAGGTGGTGCACGTTAGGGGGCTTGAGGGGGGGGGTCCATAGGCCACCCACTCCCCAGGCCAGCCATGGGAAAAACTGGGAAAATTGCAATTCCCAGTGTCAGAGGTCGGCTGGTAAATTTCAGACTGAGGGGGGCTGGTTTGGGTTAGCTGGGTTCAGGAGCTAGATCAGAATATGGCTTGGATTGAAAAACTGGGTGCAAATGGCTCAGATCATAAAGTCCAACATTTCGAGGCAATTTCAGGAGGTTTAGATCATGTGAGCGGGCCAATTGTGGGATCAGCCAAAATTGCAACAAACCTGATCCATAGACCCCTGCTTTCCGAGATGAATCTGGAATGACCAAGCTGTGTAAATTAACTGAGTTGAGTCATCAAAACCTGGATTGGCAGCATCAATTTGGCTTGGTCACAAGAAGCTGGGAAAATTTGCAATCTTTTTCTAAGCTTCTGCCAAATTGAGAGCCGCCTTCCACCCCTCCCCCTCTGAGTCAGCCAACCAAATTCCCTCCCCAATCCCCAAACAACCAATCCCCTGACTCCTCCTTATGCCTATTGAACCATTTAAAAGGAAACTGGCCCCACTGAGGCCGTTGTCAGTTCATTCTTTTTAGCCTTTTTTAAAAAAATAAAATCCATGTATCTGCCCCATTTGCCGTGGACTTCACCCATTGTTAACACAGATTTAAAACATCATTCCTTCATTTGATCCGATGAGATGTGCCATTTCCCACATCCTTTTACCAACGTTTGCAGACTGGATTATCTGGTCGCTCAATCCTGCCACATGGCAGTGGATTGCTGATGCAATCATCTGGCCCACCACCAAGGGCGAGCCCACTGTTCCATTCATTCCATCATGTCTATTAAATGGAGACCATTCCGTTTATTTGG